>WNWU01006245.1:0-12202 GCA_012654045.1 Ptyas mucosa | reverse complement strand
GTTGGCCTTGCTGGGTTGGCTGTGGCAAGTTGGCCCATCCCCGAAGCGAAAGATGAGGCTGTTCCTGAATAACTTGAACAGATTCAGTTTGCAATGTCAAAACTGAATCAAACCCCAAGCATTACAATTATTTGGGTTGGTGTGAGAACTTTACCCAAAATTCTGTGTATCCCTCTCAAAAATAAATGTAAAGAGCTTCGATGCTCCATCTTTGAGAGTCCCAAAGGCTCAGGAGAAGAGAAGGAGCAGTGGGAGAGGATGACCAGATAATTTCCTTGTTATTAAATTACCTGGCCAGAAAATCCGGGAACTCTGGTGTTGTTGTTTTTTGCAGAACCCCCAGTGGGGACGGTGACTCACAGAGTAGTGGATGACAGCCTGGAGGTCCTCATCTGCCAGGCCTTTGGCTTCTACCCCAAGGAGATCCAAGCTACCTGGACGAGGGACGGAGAGAACTGGGAACAAGAGACCTTCCGTAGGACTGTGGCCCTCAATTCAGACGGGACCTATTATGTCTGGATCAGCATTGAAATCGACCCCAAGGAGAGGGACCGTTTTCGGTGTCACCTGGAGCACGACGGCTTGCAGGAGCCCCTGATCTTGGCTTTCAAGGAGGAAGGAGGTGAGGTATTGAGTGGTTATGACATGTAGATTTTTTTTCAGCAACGTTGAAAAATGTAGGGAGAAGAAAGTCAAGTTTTCTTCCATATCATCTCAAGATTTCAGGCAGAGAACAGAAAGTATAGTTCTGCATTTAGTGATGGGAGAGAAGTTATTTTTGACAGGGGTGTCAGAAGTGGGAACTTGAAAAAAAAGAGTATGAAGATATGGTATGGTTAAGCTACGTTAGACTAAGTTAGGGTAGACTTTGGTAAGCAGGGATGGCATGGAATGGCATGGCATACAGCAAGGTCTCCAAACTTTTCAGTCGCATTGGAGATTTTGCAAATATTTGAGGGCCGAGCGAAAAAACAATTTTATAAATGAGCAATGAAAATTTAATTGAATCAATGTATTTTATTTTGCTCATTGAAGTTCAGCCAGCTTGGCCAATAGAAACCAGGATTGTTGGGGACTCTTGCCGACCTAAATTATGCAAAAGGCACCAGGGTGCCTCTCCTGGCTAACTTCCTAGAGCAAGGACGTCCAACCTTGGCTACTTTAAGACTTGCTGGGGAATTCTGGGAGTTGAAGTCCAAGAGTCTTAAAGTTGCCATGGTTGGACATTCCTGCCTTAGAGCATGTGCAATGCACACCTGTGTCTTATCCAGGGGTGAAATCCAGCAGGTTCTGACAAGTTCTGGAGAACCAGTAGTGGAAATTTTGAGCAGTTCGGCGAACTGGTAGCGGAATTTTTTTCCTTTTTTTTTTTTATTGAAAAACTTTTAAAAGTTTTACATACATTTTCTCCCCCCTCCCCAACCACCCCCCTGACTTCCCAGAGCAAATACAAGATAAAATACAGCTCAAATTCTCTAAATTCAACTCCCTTTCACACTTATCATAATCATAATCATTAAACAAATAGATAAAAGGAAAGCAAGTCTTCTTTCTTCTTATTCCATCTAATTCAACAAAATTAATATCCATTTATAATTATAGCAGTTAATAAAACAATTAAGTATTACCTAATCAAACCTATCATTACTCAATTTAGCTAATTGATACTTAACAGATTATTAGGTCTATACAATTTAACAAGATATTTTATAACTTCTTTCATTTAAAACAACAAGAACAAAAAAAACCCTCATTCAAAAACCCCAAATTTAAAATAAAATACTATATAAACTCTTCCGTCCTCCACTTTTAAACCATCAAGGTCCAATTATAATTAAAACACTTAATAAAAAAATAATTTTTTAATTAAAAAATAATAATCAAACCTCTTATTAATTTATCAATACATATTAACAAATCAACTAAAAACATCATTTAATAACTATATCAAACATTTAAATTCTTCATACTAGATTAAACCAGTTGCTAATCTTCTTGTCTTCACATCTTCCAACAGCATATAGGATATCTTCATTTGCGTCTACCCACCTAAATAAAAATTGCTTCTTTATATATATATAAAAAACCCCCGAGTGACTTTATAATTGTATTTGAAATAGTATCCATCAAATCCAGTCAAAAATTAGATTAATAAATTCATCAGACGTATTAGGGAAACCACCAGATCAACTGCAATTGCCCTAGGCCCATAGTCCTTTTGCCTTATATTTATTACCATCAAACAGGAAACTCCAATTTACTATATTCAGTAAAACTTCTGCGATTGCAATTAAGTCCAAATTTATTACAGTCCTTAATAAAATATTCCAAATCATTCAAGTCAAGGCATATTTCACAGCCCAACACACCAGCATTGCTGTGATCTGTTTATTCTTCTCAAAATATTCCAATACAGCTGTAGGTTGCCTCCTCATCGTCGCTCATCGCTTAGTTAACTGGCATTAGACTGCTGTCTGTTTTTTTCCAAAAGTTCAAAATCTTTAAACACTTAAACAATACTTTTTAAGGACCATCATCTCATCAAGCAGGGTTATTTTCCATCTTTCCAGTCTTTCTTCTTTTCCTTTTTACGAACTTTCTTCTTAACTTTGATCCCTCTGCCTTTTTTAACTCCAGTAAATTTTTGCAGTTTTTGGGATTGCATATTATAAAATTTTTGCAGAAATATAACTTCTTCTGGAAACAGCTCTTTAAATGCAGATTGGGTTTTATAAGAAAAAATTCGTGTAACCAAAATCTCATCAGCTTCCAAAATTTCTTGCTCCTTATTCTGCACAGCATCCATCTTTCTCTCCTCAATAAAAACTGCTATAGGCTGTTGTTGTTCTTTTCCATCTCCCAACTCTTCATTCAATCCCCCACTGCTAGATTGCAACTCAGTATTTCCATGTATTTCATTGTTTCCAGCTTGATAAGCTTGAAATATAGTATCAATTCTTTCCAATAAAGCAGAGGTAATTGAACTCCAAGCTTCCTCAAAATCAGACCATATCTGAGGGTTAATTAACCCTTCTTTGCTTTCTTTGCTTTCAAAAAGACCAGCCATCTTGCCCCCCTTCTTCCTTCCCTTCCAGAAGGACAGAAAAAAAGAAAGAAAAAAGTATCAAAAAGAAAAAAAAGACCCTTTGCCATTTGTAATTTGTGTTACTGCTTCAATTATTATTATTACATCCTTTCTTGTTTCATCCACTTTTCAAAAAAGAGTTTTACATTTCAAACAGGGGCTTGTCAGTAATTACTTTTAACTTTCACTTCTTCACGCCCCGTTGAAACTCAAACGCCATCTTGCTTTCACTTTCAGCTTAAGGAAAATCTTTTAAAGAAGGTAAATCTTTGGAGTTAAAAAAAAAGAAAATACTTGCTGTTTCATTCATACTGCTTATGCTTCGCCAACTTGATTCAAAGAGTATTTGTTTAAAGTTGGTTGCTGGGATGGTAACGACATCTAGCTCTGCAAAGCAGAGACATCCAGGGTCCGGAGTACTGACAGGCTTAACGGGGAGCTCTCATCTTCGAGATTATGGGTAAAATCTGGCACTCTCAGGGAGCTCTACCCCACCCGTCTACTCACTTTCCCCCCTCATACCAGGGGGAAAGTTTCCAAACCGCAAGACAGCTGATAGTTGCTGTTCTTGCGGTTCTATGGAGCCCTGGGTTGGCGCTTCAAAAAGAAGCGTCTGGCGATGTCGCAGTCCCACCGGAAGTCCGCAGAAATTTTGAGTAGTTCGGAGAACTGGCAAATACCACCTCTGGCTGGCCCCAGAGTGGGGTGGGAATGGAAATTTTGCAATATCCTTCCCCCAGGAGTGGGGAGGGAATGGGGATTTTGCAGTGTCCTTCCCCTGCCACACCCACCAAGCCACGCTCACCAAGCCACACCATGCCCACCAAGCCATGCCCACGGAACCAGTAGTAAAATAATTTGGATTTCACCACTGGTCTTATCTCAACGCAGAAGGGATACTATATAGGCAGCCGTGGTCTTACATATGGTTGCAGAAGAAGATCTACTGTAGATACCTATCTATACACTTCTAAAATTCTCTTGTCTATCTGTTTGTAATCTTCAGTTGGGCAAAATGGTATATCATAGGGCAACAATCTTTGAATCAGATGAAGTAACTTAAAGAATGGCTCCAAAATCTGGGACCCATTACTCTCACGGAATTGAAATTCGGCAATGCCACGCCGCTGCAGTCAGCCGTAGTCACGTCATCATCATTTCCAATTCTCTCTGTCCGTTTCCTGCAAGGAAAGTCAATGGGGAAGCCTGCAGGAAGTTGAAAATTGCTTCTTCTCCCACTACTATTTTTCCACCCATCATCATTCTGTTTTCAGCTTCGGTAAAGACATGTCTCTGATACAATGACCCAATAGGCCATGTTGTGACCCAGGCCCAAGTAGGTAGTAGTCAACGCAAACAGTTCCAAAAACAAACAGACTTTATTAGAACAGCTGAGAATTAACTCATTCTCAGCATAGTCCAAACTAAATCAAAACGAATTCTTCATAACACAAATTCTTCAGTCTAATCACTGGTATAATTAGGCAAACTGCCAAAGGCTTCTCTTGGGAAAAGTTCCGAAGCAGAAGACGCCGACAAGAGATAAGTGCAGCAAGACAAGAACAAGTCTACCAATGTTGTTTTCCGACAAAGAGGCCAAGAGCAGTTGCTGGTCTTTTGAGCCTTATGGGAGGGGCCAATCATCTCTTCGCCCTACTCCTGAGTCGTCCTCTTTGCTGTAGCTGCTCCTGCCTTCTGGCAGCTCTTCTCATACGTGCACAAGGAACAGGCTCCTCCTGTTCCTCTGCCTCTCTACTGCCAGCCTCTGGAGGCTCTGGAGTCCGCACCTCACTCCCCGATGTCCCTGGCCCCATCTCTGCCTCCACCGCAGAGCCCTAATCCGGGCCTTCCCCAGCCTCCAGGACTGGCCCACGTTCTTCCTCTGGCTCATCGCTGTCCCACTCCGCTGCCAGCTCTGCAGTCTGCTGGCGGACCACAACAGGCCATGGATTGTCTAGTGCCATAAATATATATATTCATAAAAACATTCCTTGCAGTCATTTGGTCATCCTTCAGGTGGGGGAGGGGCACTGCCTGGAGGTCAAAGCAGGTTGGGAAATGCTTCCATTGCTCAGAATCTCCACTTCCGGGAATGTAGCATCTGTCTAATCAGAACCATCTTTCTCCTTCTTTAACTACAGGGTGGTGGATTCCTGTGGGATTTGTGACTGCCACAATCTTGGGAGCTGGGATTCTCTTCCTGATATGTAAGTGAAACAAACTCATCCACTGACACCCCCCCCCCCACTTCTGTGTCTTTCTGTGTTGACCGAGCTGGTGTGAATGGCACAGCCTCCCGGAGAGTTTCACCCACGATTCCCACAATAGCAATAGCACTTATATACCATTTTATAGTGCTTTACGGGCCCCTCTCTAAGTGGTCCACAAAGTCAGCATATTTTTTTTTTAATTTGATTTATATGCCGCCCTTCTCCGGAGACTCAGGGCGGCTTACAATGTGCTAAGCAATAGCCTTCATACTTTTGTATATTTACAAAGTCAGCTTATTGCCCCCACAAACTGGGTCCTCAATTTACCTACCTTAGAAAGGATGGAAGGCTGAGTCAACCTTGAGCCTTGGTGAGATTCGAACCTGCAATAATTGCAGGCAGCTGATGTTAATAACAGGGCTTTAGACCACTGTACTATCCAAGGCTCTTATTGCCCCCAACAATCTGCGCCCTCATTTTGATGACCTCGGAAGAATGGAAGGTTAACTCAATCTTGATCCGGTAAGAATCGAACGGCTGGCAGTTGGGCAGAATTATTCTGCAATACTGCATTCTAAGCACTGCACCACCAGAGGTCTTCCCCACAAACAGCATTTTGAACAGGAGTCGGAAAGGAAGAAGAAAATAGGCAGCCATTTTCCAACCCCTGTAAATATCAGAATGTTCCACATTCCTCTTGTCTGGCAGGAAGTCTCATTGGCCTTAATAGAATTACGGCAGAGAAGCAAGTATCGGGAGCTCAAGAATTTTTTTTTAAAAAAAGTCCCTTAAATGATCTGGGAAGTGCTTGGAAAAACCATAATTCTGTCCCTGATGAAGATCAGGGAAGTTGGGTGGAAGGGCGGGCAATGGAGAGAGGGGACTGTTTCCTCTTCCTCTGCTTGCAATCACATCCGGGGAAAGACAACAATAGGGAGGAAGGTCCAGAGGTGGGAGGAACTGCTGCTGCTTCTGCTCTTATTCACAGCAAGAGACATTGGAGGGAGGGAGGAAGTGTCTCCTCAATTGAGCTTCACCAAGTGTGGCTCAACACGCACTTGTAATTTTCTCAGCGATAACCTGGAAGTGCTTTGTCATTTCCTCCTTCCAGAAAGTGCCTTTTAACTAAAATAGAATAGAATAGAATTTTTATGAGCCAAGTGTGATTGGACACACAAAGAAGGAAAGAAGGAAAGAAAGAAGGAAGGAAAGAAGGAAAGAAGGAAAGAAAGAAGGAAGGAAAGAAAGAAAGAAGGAAGGAAAGAAGGAAAGAGGGAAAGAGGGAAAGAAAGAAAGAAGGAAAGAAAGAAGGAAAGAAGGAAAGAAAGAGGGAAGGAAAGAAGAAAGGAAGGAAAGAAGGAAAGAAAGATAGGACTGTGATATTTCATAGGAGCTCTAATAGGAACATGGACAGTTTCAACTCAATTATTTTTCTGAAACCCCCAAGAATGTTCCATTTCATTTCCCTTGATGGCCAACATTTTTTCCCTTTGTCCATAATATACAGATGGAAGCACCACACACTTGCCTGAAATGGAATAAGACCGTGATGGCGAACCTACGGCACGTGTGCCAGAGGTAGCACACAGAGCCCTCTGTGGGCACGCACACCATCACCAGCTGTTCTTCTGGTTTCCAGCCAGCTGTTCTTTGCGGGTGCTGGAGCACCGGAAAATGGCTTGAAAATGGCCAAAAACAGCCAAAAAACAGGCATGCACGCACTGGCCAGCTGGTCTTTGTGTTTCCGGTACTCCAGCGCACACAAAGACCAGCTGGCCGGCGTGCATGCATGTGCCTGAAACCCAAAGACCATCTGGCATGCATGCTGGCCAGTTGGCCTTCATGTTTCTGACGTTCCAGCACACGCACGTGCACACACATGCATGCGTGTTCCAGTTTGGGCACAGGAGGATTGACTAGAAGACCTCCAAGGTTCCTTCCACCTCTATTCTGATCGATTGATTGAAGATGCTGGGTTGTAATCCAGGCAGTTGTCCCATCTGAGCCTTCTGGAGGCCTCCAGCGTAAATCCTTCCCCAACCCAGGTCGGAGTTCCTGCCCCAGAAATAATCTAACCATTTTTTTAAATTATTATTTTTTTTGCTGTCTCTCAGGCCAGTGGTGGAAACGGTGGAAATATCTCCCTCAGGAAGTGATACGTTACTCTGATCCCGGTGCTTCAGCAAGGCTGCTTTCTCCCTATGTCCGAGATAAGATTGAATCAGAGGTAATGCTTCAACCCCAAATAACCTCAGAGTTAAGTCTATCTCACTACTGGTGGAGTCTATTTCAGAGGTAAAACTCTGGAGTTGGAATATAGCTGAATGCCAAGACCATCAGGGTTGTTGGAGAGGGGAGTTTGTCCCCCAAATCTTTCCAACAGACCCATGGAGGGATCCTAGGCCCGTGATGGCGAACCTATGGCACGGGTGCCACAGGTGGCACGCGGAGCCATATTGGTGGGCACGCGAGTGTTGCCCTAGCTCAGCTCCAGTGCGCACTGGCCAACTGATTTTCAGGCCTTCCGGTCCCACCGGAAATCAGGAAACTGGCTGTTTCCCGCCTCCAGAAGGCATCCAGGGGGATGGGGAAGGCTGTTTTTGCCCTCCCCAGGCTCCTAGAAAGCCTCTGGAGCCTGGGGAGGGGGAAAAACGGGCCTACCAGGCCCACCGTGCCATTGCGTGCCAAAAGCAGAGGGAAGTGTGGGGGGTTACATGCGTATATGTGGGAGGGCGGGGCGCATTGAATTATGGATGTGGGCACCCGCACCCACGACCTCCCACGCGACCCCCGCTTTTGGCACGCAATGGCAAAAAGGTTAGCCATCACTGTCCTAGGCTATCTGGGATCCTCTGGGGATCCTCCAGTCCTGCTGTGATCCTCCGATTAACTTCTCTGCCGGAAGATCTGGCCCAGGCCCATCAGTTCCAAGCAAGGAGAGAGAAATGGGGAAGGAGCCATGAGCAGGACTTAGGGCACCCTGAGAAAATGGGGGATTTTTGCCCAAGGTGGACTGGAGGGGAGGGAGAGAAAAATGGGGTGGGGGAGGGCTGGAAAAATACAGGAGGCCATCGCCAAAAGGCTGCTTGGCAATGATGAGCTGAAGGGATAAGGGAACCTGGGAGAAAAGTGAGGACACCCCCTCACCAGGAGTTGTTTGTAAGAATGGGAATTGCAAGCCTGTCTCCTCTTTGGTTGCTTTTCTTCCTGCCTGTTGAGGTCACAGTGGGAGGAATTGATTGCTAAGGGGAGGAAAGAAAACACACATCCCTATACAAACGGTGGTGTTGATTTCCTATTAGAAATTTTTTTTATCTAGCCATACAGCACATAGTGCACAGTCACCATGTGCTTTACTGCTTAATTGTAGCAGGAAACAGGAAACTTTACTCAGATCAAAAAGACATAGAGTATATATCAGTGATGGCGAACCTTTTCGGCACCAAGTGCTCAAACCTGAATGTGTGTGCATGTGTGTGAGTCAGAATGCCAGAAACCCAAGGCCCAGCTGACTGGCGTGCATGCCAGATGGTCTTCGGGTTTCCAGCACATGCATGCACGCCGGCCAGCTGGTCTTTGCGCACACTGGAGTACTGGAAACATGAAGATCAGCTGGCCGGTGCATGCATGCCTGTTTTTTGGCCATTTTCAGGCCGTTTTCCGGCGCTCTGGCACCCGCAAAGAACAGCTGGCCGGAAATCAGAAGAGCAGCTGGCGATGGTGCGCATGCCCACAGAGAGGGCTCTGTGTGCCACCTCTGGCACGCTTGCCATAGGTTCGCCATCACAGGTATATATCATAGATACAAACTTATAAACATTGCCATCTACTGGCTGAATACTGTTGTAGTTGTTGCACAAAATACATTCCAACAATGTATTCCAACACTTCTCCATTTTCTCTTTTTGCAACAGGATAATTTATGTGCAGGGCTGGTGCCCCAGTGGGCTCCTGATGCTGTTGTACCAACGTTACGTAAACGAGAAAAGAGGTTGCAGAGGGACATATTACGACGCACAGAGGCTGAGCAGACATCTCTCCAGGCAATGGCCAAAGAAAGGCAGCCAGCCAGCCGGCGTGGCAGCTTTTGAACTTCCAACTGTTGGAAAACAGCTCACCTGTATTGCCTGGGTCCTTTTTCTATCCTTGCCTCTGTCAGGAAATTTAAAGAAGACAACAGGTTATCTGTAGATAGACTCACCAAGGAAATTCAAGGAAAGGAAGAATCTGACTACTATCTGGTCTGGCAAAGGTGGTATCAATGGTTGGAGATAAAGAAACAAAACAAAAAAGAGGATCCCGAAAGAGTAAAATAAAATTCTGTACCAAATACTTTTAATTTTTTTAATATATTGTATTTGTACCCAGGCCAGAGCACCTATGTGAAAACAATGGGCAATTTTAAATTTGATCCATAAATTTAAAAAAATAAAAAAAAACCTCCAACAATTTTCCTTTTCAGTTATAACTTGGTGCCAATTTTGCAGCTTTGCTTCAGAATTCTCGTTGTTGTATTTGCCTGCAACATTTGCCGCTCTCAATGTATAACACTTTTGTGCATATTCTCACGAAAACCAATGATGTAAGTGCTAACCAATTATTGTGCCTTGGAGATTTATTAACCAATAATAATGTAACATGCATAGTAGGTGAGAACTGAGAAACTTAGAAACTATATAAACTATGTCTGATGCTCAATAAAGTTGCTGTTGATTCTGCTATCCGTGGATGTTTTCCTTTCTCTCATCTCACTCATCTTCAGCCTCCGGGAAACTAATGTAACATTGACGAATGCAACATTTGGCGCCCGGAACAGGGACCCATACTTTGTCCGACAAGGACAGGCGCGCCGTAAGCCTTTGGGCTTCTCAACCTTATCTCTTTAAAGGTTTCTGTAAGTATGGGATCCTCGCTTTCTCAGGGACAGAGGAAGCATGTAGATGATTTCGTGTATCTTCTTAAAAAGTCTGGCCTTTATGTCTCACAGAAGGTTATTTATCGGCTGGTACGAGAAATTGCCTTAACTTGTTCATTCTATCCTGAAAGGGGTTCTTTTAAGTTGTCAGATTGGGAAAACGTTGGCAAGGTTTTGTATTCTAAGATAGGTACAGAGGTGGATGTTTTACATGCTTGGCATCTCTGTAGACATGCTATTAAAATGTTTGGTGAAAAGGATGAAGAGTTTTCTTCTCTTCTTACACCTCTTTCTCTTTCCACTCCTACTACTGTTATATGTCCTCTGTTATCTGAAAAGGAAGTTTTGTCTCCTGATTCTAATGCTGATTGTAATGTTGAATCAATCTCTTCAACATCTAAAGTTGAACTACTTTCTCCTGATCCTGAAGCTGAAAAACTTTCTTCTGCATCTGCAGTAATACCGTCTGCTCCTCCTGACTCTGATATACTTTCTATTCTTTCTGATATTAAACAACAGCTTTTAAAATCTTCTTCTGTTTCTTCTGTTTCTTCTGACATTGATCAGAAACTTCCATCTTCTACTATTGTTCCAGTCTCTTCTGACATTAAACAGGAGCCTCCTCCTTCTAATATTCCTCCTTCTAATATTGTTCCAAAGTCTTCGTTTCAAAAGATGGTAGAGAATTGTAAGACAGATGTTGCTGTTTCTGGGGAAGAGTTAGCTGAATTGTTGTCTGTATGTCCAGTGCAATATCAACCAGGACCGCAAGCTGGACAACAGATAGCAGAATGGGAAGGTTTGCCATTTCAAATTTTACGAGAGTTGAAGAAGGCTATTTCTGATTATGGGATTACTGGAAATTTTACTAGAGGTCTTTTAGAAGGAATTAAGAATGGGTGTACTATGATACCTCAAGATTGGAAGCAATTGTTTCAAATGATTTTAACTTCTATGCAGTATGTGGTCTGGGAAAGTGAATATTTGCGTCATGCTAGTACAGCTGCATTAGGTGGTGGTGGTGCTTACACAGTAGAACAGTTATTTGGATCAAGCTTTGCAACCTTTTCGTGATCAATTTCCTTCTTTTTTGGTTCATCATTACATGGATGATATTTTAATCGCAGGTCCAGATTTTGATGAAGAACAAGTGTTACAAACATTGACTACTATTGTAGCCGGCAGGGGGCTTTACACAGCTCCTGAAAAAATACAACGAACTGAACCTTATTCATATTTGGGATTTAAAGTTTTACAATCTTCTTCCATTCCTACCTTACCTGAACTCAAAGTGCAATCTTCATATACTTTGGTTCCGTGGCAAAAACTTTTAGGTACCATTAATTGGGCTCATCCATATTTTCAAATTTCTACAGGAGAAATGTTACCTCTCTTTTCTTTATTAAAAGGTTCTAAGCATCCTGGGTATATAGTGTCTCTTACTACTTTGCAAAAGAAATGTCTTCAGGACATTGTAAATAAACTTAAACTGAGATATGTTGATAGAATTGTTTCTATAGCTACTAAATTATGGTTAGCAATTCTTCCTACTTCATCTCTACCTACTGATTGTCTTTATTATCCTTTTACTGAAAAGATGATTCATATTCATGAATGGTTGAATTTGTCTGCTTCTCCTCCTAGGAATATTTTTCCTTATCAGCAGGCTTTAGAAGAATTGATTATGAAAGCACGCCGAAGATCTTTGCAATTAATAGGTCATGATTTGGATGGTATTGCTTTCACTCGTACTAAACTTGAACATGAACATTTGATGACTGTTTCTGATTCATATCAAATTGCTTTTTCTCAATATCTGAGTGATATTCAATATTCTTTGCCTAAAGATCCTAGAATAGTTATTACAAATACATTGAATCTTTCATTTTCTTTTATTTTTACTCGTTCTCCTCTTGCTGAAGCTTTAACAGTGTTTACAGATGGCTCACCTACTCGTGGTGTTGTGGTTTGGACGGATGGTCAACGATGGTT
>WNWU01006240.1:0-13874 GCA_012654045.1 Ptyas mucosa | reverse complement strand
TAATCCAAATTTTTAGATCTGGGATTTATATATTTTTTAAAAAAAATGGGTTTGAATTGTTGGGCAATTGTTTAATTTGGTTTTAATTCGGTTTTAAATTTTGTATTTATGTTTTTTAACTCTGCCTGTTCACCGCCCTGAGTCCCCTCGGGGAGAAGGGCGGTATATAAATCAAATAAACCGTAAACCATAAACCAGATGTTTTAATTGGTTTCTTAGTTTTAAATTTTGGGGCCAAATTTATATATATTTTAATTGCTTTTAATATTTGTATTTCATGTTTTTAATTCTGGCTGTACACCGTCCTGAGTCCTCAGGGAGAAGGGCGGTATATAAATCGGAAATTAAATTAAATTAAATTAAATTCTTAAGAATATTTTGGATAATCCACCATATTTTTATCCAAAATGCTTTAACTTTTTTACAAGTCCACCATATATGATAATAGGTGTCATCATCACAATCACATCTCCAACACTTAGATTGCAAATTCGGATACATACAAGCTAGCTTTTTAGGATCTAAATGCCATCTGTAAAACATTTTATAAAAATTTTCTCTTAAGTTTTGTGCTTGCGTAAATTTCACATTTCTAACCCATATTTTTTCCCACGTTTCCATCATTATTGGTTCCTGAATATTTTGTGCCCATTTTATCATGCAATCCTTAACTAATGCCGTTTCTGAATCTATTTCTATCAATATATTATATAATCTTTTTATATGCATTTGGCTTTGATCTCTAATTTGTTTTACCAAATTTTCCTCATTGAGCATGATACCAATTCTCTGGTCTTCTTTCCATCTAGCTTGCAGCTATCCATACTGAAACCAAGTTTGAATTATCCTTTCTTCTTTTAATGCATTTATGGACTTTAACTGCAATATACCCCCTTCCATTTTAAGAAGTTCTTTATAGGTAATCACCTCTTGCTTTTGTTCTACACTTATATTCTCTATCGCATGTCTGGGTATTGCCCATATAGGTATCTTATAATTTAACTTATATTGATACTTTTTCCAAACCCTTAACAAGGCATTCCTTAGTATATGGCTTTTAAAGGTCTTATCCACCTTCTTATCATATAATAAATAAGCATAAATAAGCTTCTTGAGGAGGGGCCTCACCACCGCCTCCTTCAAGGCGGTCGGAACGCTTCCCTCCCTCAAGGAAGCCATTATCACCTCCTGGATCCAGCCGCATGTCCCCTCTCGAGCTGAATAAACCAGCCAGGAGGGGCACAGGTCCAGCACACAAGTGGCCGCACTCAGCTTCCGCATGATCCTGTCCACTTCCTCTGGGGTAACAGAATCGAAGTCTTCCCGAAGCACAGGACCCGCTGCCTCCTCAAGTCCAGTCAGAGTCCAAGCCGTCCTGAATCTGAGCGACCTTGTCCGACAGGTGCTGGCTAAATTCCTCGGCTCGCCCCCTCAGAGGGTCTTCCCTCACCCTCTGAGTCAGGAGGGAGCGGGACACCCTGAACAGGGCAGCCGGGCGATTCTCTGCGGACACGATGACATCGGCGAAGTAGCAATGCTTTGCCATCGCCAACTCCACCAGGTAGGCCCGTGTGGCCGACCTTAACTGGGACCAGTCAGATTCGGAACGACTGGCTCTCCAATGGCTCTCTAGGCCTCGCCTATGTCACTTCATCCCCCGGAGTTCCTCGGTGAACCAAGGCGCCACCCGGGATCTGTGACGTGTCAGAGGCCGCAAAGGCATGACCCGGTCAAGGGCCCCGGCAGCAGCCTCCTCCCAGGCTTCCACCAGGGTCATGGCTGGGGCGTGGGAGAGAGAGAGAGGTATCATCCCAAGCTCCATCTGGAACCTCTCCGGGTCCATCAGGCGTCTGGGACAGAACCAGATGGTTGGCTCCACCTCCCAGCGAGGAGGGGCGGCGTACTGGAAACCCAGCCAAAGGAGATAGTGGTCGGTCCATGACAGGGGATAAATAGAAGACAATCCCCCACCGAGCCCCACTCGCCACTGCTCCAAGACAAAAACAAGATCGGGCGTGTGACCCACCTCATGTGTCGGGCCCTGAATGATCTGAGTCAGGTCCATAGCTGCCATGGAAGCCATGAACTCCTGAGCCACGCCCGACGCCCCACCCTGGGATGGCAGATTGAAGTCCCCCAGAACAATAAGTCTGGGAAACTCCACCACCAGCCCCAATAGGGTGTCAAGTAGCCCAGGCAGGGCTGTTGATACGCAGCTGGGAGACAGGTACGCAATCAACAAGCCCAACTGCCCACATGGGCCCCACTTTATGAGGAGGGCCTCACACCTGTCTATCTTAGGAGCAGTGACCTCCCGCAGACTAAGGGTCTCCCTAATAACAACCGCCACCCCCCTCCCCTACCCTGGGCCCTTGGCTGATGCAGCACCCGGAAGCCTGGTGGGCAAAGTTCAGTCAGAGCCCCCCCCAAGTCCAACCAGGTTTCCGTAATGCAAACCAGGTCTGTGTTTTCCTCCTCAATCAAATCACGAATGAGGGGAGCTTTGTTAACCACAGACCTGGCATTAAAGTAGATCAGCCTGAGCCCAGTAGCCCTATCTCTCAAACCCCCAGGGGGTCGGATAGAACTAGGAGGGTCGGAGCATGCCACTGCTTGAAGATAGCGGGGGCGGGCTCCTGAAAACTGATACGGCCCTCCGTTCCTCCACCTACAGCCATTCCCAATCGCAACCGGAATCAAAGATCCCACCCTCACCTCTGGGGCACCCGGGTGTCCCTGCACCGCACCAAAGCTGCCACCCCCTCCCCATAACCTGGACTGCCATTGGCCTGGCGGCCCCCCCCAGCCACCTGCCGGATATCAAAACCCACCCCCCTCCCCAGCCCCCTTAAAAATCTAGCTAAAAAACAATGTAACATCCCCTTATTAAAACCCTTAAAACCCTCATGCCACCTCTCAGGATCCCAGGACCCGTCATTAAGGTAGATCTTCTCCAGGCCAGCAGGCCACTCCCAGGATAGGGAGGCATCCCTCAGAGCAACCAAATCCATTCTTGCATATGTTTGTAACACCATCCTAAAACCTCGAGGCACAGGGGACAGTCCATGGTGAATGGGGTATATCAAACAGGTCGATCCGTGGAGACAGGAACCTCCATTCCCGGGCGTCCTCCCACGACACTCAGAAATGATAGGAGATGTTAGTCCTCGCCGTCTTCTCACCACAGCGGGTTCCTAAGTCCATTGAGGTCCCCCGAGGTGGGAGCCGTCGGTCGTTGTTGCCCTCTCACCACAGCCCGACCCGGTCCCGAAAGGTTGGGGAACTCTAAACTAAAATACAGGCAACTACAGGTAGTTCTCAACTTACAACCATTCATTTAGTGACCATTTAAAGTTACAACAGCATTGAAAAAAGTGACTTAAAACCGATCCTTGTACTTACAACCATTACGGCATCCACACAGTCATATCATCAAAATTTGGGCACTTGGCAACTGGCATATATTGGAACATCCCATGGTCATGTGATCACCATTTGTGACCTTCCTAGCTGGCTTCCAATAAGCAAAATCAATGAGGGAAGCTGGATTCACTTAATGACATATGATTCACTTAACAACCACAGTGATTTGTTTAGGGAAAAAGGTCATAAAGCCACTTAACAATTACCTTGTTTAGCAACAGAAATTGGTTCCAATTTTGGTCATGAGTCAAGGACTGCCTGTAGCCTACCTTCCAATTTCTCTTTGTGACCTAATGTATCCAAAGAACCCAAATCTGGGATTCGGAAGCACTTGTGTGTGATTCTCAGAATTCTGAAAGTTGATTTTTCATAGTAGGAGCATGGCAAATTAGTCATGACAAATTTATTTATATTGTGAGCTTAACAAATGCTGCTTTAGGAATGGTTTGCTCACTGGAGCCCAATGAGGGCATTGGGAGAATAAATGCAAGAAACTAACACAGGGAAGAGTCACCTAGGTGGAATGGGCAGTATCAAAATGTGATGAATAAAAAAATAAAAATATAGCAAATAGCCTGCTGTATCTCTGCAAAGATACTCTCCAAATTTTCTGGGTTCCCAACATAGGTAGAGAAAAATAAATGGCATGCCATGCTTTTGCCCAATAGCAGAAACATGCATCTCATTACACTGATGGAGAAAAATATTTGACTTGGCTAACAGCCAAGTTATGATAGCAATGGTAAAAGTAAAACAGAAATGTAGGAGAAATGCCTTAACCATAAACTGTACTTAGGCCTTGATTTAGTTAGTTTACTAATGATGGTTGATTCAACCCTAATGGCTAACTTAGGGATACTTGTGCTTGTTCAGAGACAACCAAAACTTTGTCAGGAATAATCTACCATGTCATTTAGGGCATGGACGTCTGGTAAAACTCTTCTCCGTGATGAACACTAAGCATGCCTTAATGTTTTTATTTATTTATTTATTTGTCGAGTACGTATTAGATAATATATATAAGTATAAGCATGAATTGAATACATAAAATGAATACAATTAAATGGAACATTAGGACAGGGACGGTAGGCACGCTGGTGTTCTTATTTGTGTGGTACAAAACAGTTACAACCACAACTGAGCCCAAAATTTATGTTGTTAAGTGACAGGGACATTTGTTAAGTGAGCTTTGTCCCATTTTACGACCTTTCTTGCCACAGTTGTTAAGTGAGTCACTCCAGTTAATAAGTTAGTAACCCGGTGGTTAAGTGAATCTGGTTTCCCCATTGACTTTCCTAGTGAGAAGGTTGCAAAAGGTGATCACATGACCCTGGGAGTGGGACACAGCAATGGTCATAGATATGAACCAGTTGCCAAGCATCTGAATTTTGAACACATAATCATGGGAATGCTGCAAAGGTCATAACTGTGAAAAACAGTCATAAGTCACATTTTCAGTGCTGTTGTAACTTTGAACAGTCACTAAACAAACTGTTGTAAGTCAAGGACTACCTGTACTTCATCATGATTGGAAAAAATGGAAAAAAAGATGATTGAGGCTAGCCAAGCCATATACATGTAGTCCTGTAATAGAGCCTGGAATTATGGTTGTAAGTCATGGTTACATGTAAGCAGGTCACCATGTCACTGCACCCAATTTTACAACCTTTTTGTGGTGGTTTTTAAGCAAATTCGGCTGTCATTAAATGAATCCAGGAAAAAAACACCAAAAATAGTGGTCACATGACTGTGGGAAGCTATAAATGGTCGTAAATACATAGAAAACCCTGTTCTATGTAGTGTTCCACTTTGGCTATCACCTCATGAAGCACTATATAGAACAGAGTTGATATCAGAATGTAAATGAATGACATATCGGGACTTATTGATATTTGAAAAGAGGGGTTCAAGATAAAGACAACAGAACTATTAGTAAGTGAAGGACTTATTTGTGATTGGTTTAACTATTACAGAATTTTTGAAAGATTTAAACTTCATAAAAAATGTTTTGTTTTTGCAGGAGCTAATTCTGAACTGGATGTTGATTTACGTATATTCTGAAGTTGTCAGAATTTCAAAACCAGGTTATGAGTAGTTCTGGGGTGGTCTATCATAACTTCAAATGGTTGCTAAGTAACTGGTTGTAACTTGAGAACCAAATGTATACTCAAACAGTGATAATGTCAAGGTTCCGACTAATGAACCCAAACAAATCAGAACTCTGAGACTTGGATCCACCTCAAAGGACTTCTTTATTGAGTACTTCATATCAGCACGTATTAAAGGAAAACTCTAAATAGTTCCCACGGTTTCAGTATAATTAAAAGAAGAAATCCCATCCCCAAGTGTCACAGGTCATGTTGGCCAATTGGGTCACAATTGGCAGCCTCTCCAGGCACTCCTTCCTTTATCTTATCCGTTCCCCATGGAGATGACCTTGGTTCCCATGAGAAAGCTCTCTGTTATGTCTAGCAAGGCATTCCAACCTCCTTCCCCTCTTCCCCTTCTATGTGGCAACTGAGGAACAGTAAAATGGCTTCTGCCAGGTTTGGTTTGAAGTTGACAGATACATGGTCTATGCAAAGGTTGCAGGAAAGCTGACAAAATTAAATAAGCCTATTGCTTTCTGGGAGGCAATTCCATCGATGAATTTGGGAGACCTTTGTTTTTCTCCAAGAACTGAAGCAAACCTTAGGGATGTGTTCAATATATGGGTTTTCAGACATGGATTTAGAGAGGAGCCACTATCCATGGTTATTGTTGTGTCTTCGGCTCCCGAGCCCGGACCTTCGGAGGAAGGATCCTCCGAAAGTGAAGAGGAGGAGGAGGCAAGGCCCCCCTCTCCTGGCCCGTCTGGTTTGGCACCACCCCAGGCCCCAGCTGAAAGCCCTGAGGAAGAAAGCTCCTCTGAGTCAGACGTTAATGAGGAGAGGGAGTGGATTAATCCCAGGTGGCGACGATCAGAGAGACGGGCTCAGCAAAGGAGTGGGTGGGGCCGAGCACGAGGTGATGAGTCACAAAGCCAACACCCCACAAGGTATAAAAGGAGCTGACCTTACCTTGTTGGCTTTTGTGACGAACAAAGTATTAACCTGGCTGCTTGTGTCCTGAAGTACTGCATCAGATAAGTGTTTGCTAATCTTAAGACTGTTTGTTGTTGGACATGCCGGAGAGCCTTATCAGGGACTGGCCGTGGCAACTCAAAATAACAGCTGTCTTTATCTTTCCCGGGCTCGCTGCCAGCTTGTTGTTTATGAATGGTGAATACACGACTTCTGTACACTTCTGTTTGTGTGTGTGCTTGTCTGGGCTCCTGAAGCAGGGAGGGGACAGAACAGTTATGCAAGTTGTTTCCTTCCCAGCAAAAACCAAAAGCATAGTCACAAATAGCATAGCAATAGCAATAGCATTTAGTCTTATATATCACCCCATAGTGCTTTACAGCACTTTCTGGGCAGTTTACAATGTAGAAGCATTATTTGCATATTGCCCCCAACAATCTGACTCCTCATTTTACCAACCTCGGAAGGATGGAAGGCTGAGTCAACCTTGAGCTGGTCAGGATCGAACCTCAGGCTGTGGGCAGAGTTAACCTGCAATACTGCACTTTAACCACTGAACCACCAGGGGGCATCAGAAGCAGCCATTTTCCTAATACTTAGTAAGTCTTAGCTTGGAGAATCACATTTCCACTTCAGTTATGGAAGGAATATTGAATATATAAAAATAAAGCAAAAGTTCATATGGACATTATTCCAATTCTTGTATGAATACCGAAGGTTAAAAAAAAAACTTCTTTCTTTTTTTCTTTTTTTAAAAACAAGTTTTATTGGTTTTTTTCTTTTCTCCTCTCCCATCTTCACCCACATCTTTTTTTTAAAATTTTGAACAGAGTGTTGGTCGTTTCTTATCTTATACAATTAGTCAAATTCAAATACATTTTACTCAATTACTATTTTTGTCAATATCGTCTTCCCCCTTTCCTTTTTTTTGAATATACCTCAGTAGTTCTATACTTACATACATACACATCTTCTTCATTTATCCCTAAATTCTAACTTTACTATTTATACATATTTGTCCTCTTTTATTCTTAAACAATTCATTCTTTAAAAAAAACACAACTTCTTTCATGCCAATGCACTTAATTCATTGGAATGAAGTATCCATATTCTCTGCAGTAAAATAACCCCTTTTTGATGACCTTGGGAATCCTTTCCGACTACAACTGCCAAAAATTAGAACAGAACAGAACAGAACAGAACAGAACAGAACAGAACAGAACAGAACAGAACAGAACAGAACAGAACAGAACAGAACCGGAAGGGACCTTGGAGGTCTTCTAGTCCAGCCCCCTGCTCAAACAGGCAAACCTCTACTATTTCAGATAAGTGACTGTCTAGTCTCTTCTTAAAAACCTCCAGTGATGGAGTGCCCATGATTTCTGAAGGCAAGCTGTTCCACTGGTTTATTGTCCTGTTAGGAAATGACTCCTTAATTCCAGATTAGTTTCCAACCATTATTTCTTGTCTTGCCCTCTGGTGCTTTGGAGAATAATTTGACCCCCTCTTCTTTGTGGCAGTCCCTCAAATACTGGAATACTGCTATCATGTCACCCCTAATTCTTTTCTTTAGACTAGCCAAACCCAAATCCTACAGCTGTTCTTCATATGTTTTAGTCTCCAGGCCTTTGATCATCTTAGTTGCTCTTCTCTGAACTTTTTCCAAAGTCTCAACATCTTTTTTGCAGTATGGTGACCAAAACTGGTTGCAGTATTCCAGGTGTGGTCTTACTAGGGCCGTGATGGTGAACCTATGGCACGGGTGCCACAGGTGGCATGCGGAGCCGTATCTGTGGGCACGCGAGTGTTGCCCTAGCTCATCTCCAGCACGCATGCGCGCGCCAGCCACCTGATTTTCGGCCCTTCCGGGCCCACCGGAAATCAGGAAACAGGCTATTTCCAGCCTCCAGAGGGCCTTCAGGGGGATGGGGAAGGCAGTTTTCACCCTCCCCAGGCTCCTAGAAAGCCTCTGGAGCCTGGGGAGGGCGAAAAACGGGCCTACCGGGCCCACTGGGCCAAAAGTGGGGGGAGTGCGGGGGTCACATATGTGCAGGGGGACAGGGCGTATTGAATTATGGGTGTGGGCACACACACGCACAAACCCCCCGCGCTCCCCCCACTTTTGGCACGCAATGGCAAAAAGGTTAGCCATCACTGTACTAGGGTTTTATAAAGTGGTACTAATTCTTCACGTGATCTTGATTCTATGCCTCTGTTTATACAGCCCAGGATTGTATTAGCTTTTTTGGCGGTGGCTGCACACTGCTGGCTCATATTCAAGTGATCATCCACTAGGACTCAAAGGTCCCTCTCATAGTTACTGTTTTTGAGTCAGGTCTTGCCTAATCTGTACTTCTACCTTTGATTTTTCCTGTCTAAATGTAAAACTTTGCTTTTCTCCACACTGAAATTAATTGTGTTGGATAGGGCCCATTGTTCAAGTTTGTCAAGATCTTTTTGGATCCTTCAGGGGTATTGGCTATTCCTGCCAGTTTAGTGTCATTTGGAAATATTGATGAGTTCCTCTTCTATTCCCTCATCTAACTCATTTAGGAAGATATTGAAGAGTACTGGGCCTAAGACGGAGCCTTGTGGTACCCCACTGCTTACTTCTCTCCATGTGGATGTAGTACTATTAAGGACTACTCGTTGGGTACAGTTTGTCAGCCAGCTACAAATTCATCTGGTGGTGATGTTGTCTATTTGTTCTCTCTTACACACTTACACATTAGAAAAGGAGAGCTTTGTTAGTCTATGGGAACAAAAAAAAAAGTCAGGAGGAGATCAATAGCACCTTTTCCAGTCAACAAATCCTACTATAAAGCATACGCTTTTATGAGCAACAGCTGAGTTTATGCCTTCTGATAAAATCTGTTGGTTTGAATAGGCACCACCAGACTCTTTGTGACACTTACTTAGAAGTAAGTTATGTTGAATCCAGTGAATGTTACTTCCAGATTGATGTAGAAAATGTTAACCATATCTCCTAACCATATCTTGCAATGCATGTCTTTAAAAAATTTAGCAGCTTCCAAAGTGGTAAGAATATTATTTTACTACAGGGAGAACAACCAGACAAGGTGGGACCAAGAAAAATTGTGCTGCCATTAGTCTGCTGGTGCCAAAACCAGAAAGCTTCCAGTTTCCTGGATCAACCTTTTTTATTTTGGTCAGGATCATGACACCTACCTACAAGTATGAAATAATGGTCGAAGCAGGCTGAGCACAAATTCTCTAATTCAGAAATCCTTTCATAATCCACAATTCTCTGCGCCCGGCTTGCCTTCTTTACCAGCAACCTCATTTAGAAGGAAAATGAAGTGTGTATAAGGGAACACTTTAAACTCCTAGACACCCCATGCATGCATATGATCATTGTTGAGAACATGATTAAATACATAATCCCCAAAGTTCCTTAAAAATAACTGCTTGGATGGGAATTAAGCTCTTGTTAACCTTCCCTCTGCCATTTTTTTCCACCAGCAACCAATACAAGAATTCTGTGTAAACATCAACCTTCTTTCTACTCTAATCCAGTCAGCTCCTTTGTAGCAGGCCCAGTTGCCACATCCAGTTTTTGGAAAGAGCACCTGAAATCCATCTAACAGCTTTCATAGCAACCGGGGTCCAACAGCTCACTGTCAGAGAGAGAGAGCGCAAGCACAAGAGAGCATTTAAACCCCAATTTTATTTATAGCACTCAAAGAGCCTCTGATCTGTGGTCTGTTTAAATTCATCAGCAAACCACCAGGGCACATATTCCTATTGTTTTTTAATTAAAAAAAATATTGTGTGAACATTTGGATAGGCAAAGGTGCTTTTTCAGGAGACAACTGGACTTTCTTGTTTTTTCTTTGAAGACATTTTGCTTCTCATCCAAGAAGCTGCTTCAGCTCTGACAGGATAGTGGGAAATGGAAGGATTTATATTCCTTGAAGACAGCTGGTCATTTGCATCCTTTTAGAGGGTCGTTGAGGCACTTGGAGGTTTATCAGTGTTTATCAAACTCATGTGTCCATCAGCAGCCAAACAACAAGTTTAAAATGCAAACTCTCGTCACTGGGTCATTCTGAGTCTCACACACAGACAGGTTGCTACTGAGTTGCTGTCTACAAAACCGATTCATTCCTTAATATGAAAAAGTCTATATAGTCCTTGACTTATGACCACAATTGAGCCCAATATTTCTGGTGCTATGCGAGACATTTGTTAAGTGAGTTAGCCGCTATGACCTTTCTTGTCATAGTTGTTAAGTGAATCACTGCAGTTGTTAAGTTAGTAACAAGGTTGTTAAGTAAATCTGGCTTTCCCATTGACTTTGATTGTCAGGAGGTTCGCAAAAGATGGTCACATGACCCTGGGATATTTGCAACTGTCATAAATATGAACCAGTTGCCAAGCATCCAAAGTTTGATCATGTGACCAAGGGGATGTTGTAATGACCCTATGAAAAATGGTCTTAAGTCACTTTTTTCAGTGCCGTTGTAACTTCAAATGGTCACTAAATAAACTGTTGTAAGGTGTACTACTTGTAATTCACTTCTGGATAACAAACTCTTAAGTAACAAAACCATTGAAGCCTTTTCTTTATACCAGCGGTCCCCAAACTTTCTGGCTTGGCAGCGTGGGGGGGGGTGTGTGTAGAAGGAATGTTTCTGTGTGAGTGGCAGGTGTGCTGTGAGCACACACAGCTCCATTTGTGCAAGCGGTGGGTGCTTGTGTGGCTGGTTCTGAGTGAGCCACGGCCCAGTAGTGGGCTGCAGTCCAGGGGTTGGGGACCCCTGCTTTATACAAAAGGATTTCCTACTTTATCAGCTTAATTGGAGATGATTCGCCTGCTTAATTTCTGAATATCATTCTATTAAAGGCTAAATAGGAAAGCCAGACTGACAAAGAAGCAAGTGGTAAACTACATCTTTCATTACTTTTATAGCCCTTCTATCCCTTTAGCAAGAGAACTTAAGGCACAAAGTAGAACTTTTCCTAACATGCAGATACAGTGCAATGATGGGGGAAGCTTCACCTACTGAATTTCTACATGCAATAGAGGAGCTCAGTCTTCAGGTACACTATGACAGTGGCCCCCAACCTTTTGGGCACCAGGGACTGGTTCCATGGAGAGAGGATTTTCCGTGGACCGGAGGGGGCGTGGTTTCATGTGTTGCCTGCAACCCACAGAGGGGGCTTCTCTTATTTGTGTGGCCTGGTTTCTGGCATGCTGCAGACTGGTGCAGGTCCATGAACCGGGGCTTGGGGACCCCTGCCCTATGATACATTCAGCATTGAATGAAGATTGGGAAATCCTGTTCTCTTTTTAATATTATATATTATATATACTTTATATATCCCTCCCCCTGTCAGGAGGAGTCATTCACAGAGCCAGTGTGGGAGAGATGAAGAAGCTGAATTTAGAACTCATGGTCAATCCCTTGAATTTTGGCCAATGAGCCCAAAACCCTTCACAGGATGTTAGTAAGGATAAAATGAGGAAGACTTTCCATAAAGCTGCCTAGAGCTCTTAAAGGAGGTAGGATTGGAATACAATAAATATCTTTAAAATATTGATCCACACATTGTGGTAAACCATAGTTCGTTTAAACAGGTTTATTAAGTAACACATAATCAGAAGGGTTCACCCAATGCACCTAGCAGTAAAACCATAATTTCTGAGCTTCCCCAGTAAGATAAGCCAAAAGGAAGAAAACATCGCCACAATAATTCTAAAAGTATCTTTTAGTTAAATTCTGGAGACTTCCTCTCTTTAAATTAAATTCTCCTAACCATCCTTTGTAGAATGCTGATTATATTTGGAAGTATGCCAAAAAGTAGACTTTACTTTTATTTGCTTTACTTTTATTTGATTTATATACCGCCCTACTCCCGAAGGGCTCAGGGCGGTGAACAGCCAACAATAAAATACATAACATACAAAATTTAAAAGCCGAAATAAAACCGAATTAAATAGTTTGGCCCAGACGGATTAAGACCCCAATCAATTTAAAACAAATTTAAACTTGAAGTATTAAAATATTAAAAATATTAAGATATTAAAATTTTAAAAGAGGGAGAAAATTATGTCAGGCCCGCCTGGTAAAATAAAAAGGTCTTAAGAGCGCAGCGGAAGGTGCGCAGATCCGGGATCCCCCGTATCTCTGGGAGGAGCTCATTCTAGATAGTAGGTGCCCCCACAGAGAAGGCTGTCCCCCTGGGGGTCGCAAGTCGACATTGTTTGGCCAACAGCACCTGGAGGAGCCCCTCTCTATGGGAGCGTACCGGTAGACAGGAAGTCCTCGACTTATCACCATTCATTTAGCAACCATTCAAAGTTATGATGGTTCTGAAAAAAAATTCAGTATGAATTTATGACTGGTCCTCACATTCTGATAGATTCCAGATGGAGCTTGGGCCATTTCCTGAGGTTCTGGCACACGACTCAGTCGGGGACCTGGTGGCGGCCTGGGATCGGGCCACTAGCGGGGTCTTAGACCGAGTCGTGCCTTTGCGGCCTCTGACCCGGTGCCGATCCCTCACGGCCCCTTGGTTTACTGAGGAGCTGAGGGAGATGAAGCGCCGGAAAAGACGCCTGGAGAGCGGTTGGAGGGCCAGTCTCGCCGAATCTGATCGAACACTGGTAAGGCTACATATTAAAACCTACCTAGTGGCGATAAAAGCGGCAAAGTCTAATTACTTTTCCGCTCTTATTGCGTCATCAGAGAATCGTCCGGCGGCCCTGTTCAGGGTGACCCGCTCCCTGCTTCAATCGGGAGTGCGGGAGGACCCCCTGGAGGGCAGGGCTGAGGATTTCGGACGATATCTGTATGACAAAATCGCTCAGATCCGATGGGATTTGGACTCTGACTGGGTAGATCCGGGCAGGATGACGAGGAATAGTCTTGAGAGCATTATCTGGGAGGAGTTTGACCTTGTGACTCTGGATGACGTGGACAGGATTTTGGGGAGACTTAATGCGACCACATGTTTATTGGACCCGTGTCCCTCCTGGTTAGTACTGGCTTCCTGGGAGGTTACACGAGGCTGGCTCCAGGGAATTATTAACGCTTCATTGAGTGAGGGTTACTTCCCCACCGCCTTGAAGGAGGCGGTGGTGAGGCCTCTCCTCAAGAAGCCCTCCCTGGACCCGGCAATATTGGCTAACTATCGTCCTGTCTCCAACCTTTGTTTTGTGGCGAAGGTTGTTGAGAGTGTGGTTGCACGACAGTTCCCACAATTCCTGGAGGAAACGTCCTATCTGGATCCATTCCAGTCGGGTTTCAGGCCTGGTCACAGCACGGAAACAGCATTGGTCGCGTTGGTTGATGATCTCTGGAGGGCCCGGGACAGAGGTTGTTCCTCTGTTCTGGTCCTATTAGATCTCTCAGCGGCTTTTGA
>WNWU01006239.1:0-17541 GCA_012654045.1 Ptyas mucosa | reverse complement strand
AGGACTTCCGGTTCCGGTCCCAGAGGCGACAGACACTGATCGGGCTAGCTCTGGCCCCAGTGTCCGATCCCCCCCATCTGGAGGCCCTATGGGCCAAACGCCCTAATATTGGGGCGTTTTCCGTTTGAGGGCGGCTTGCCAGGGGTCCCCTGCCTCACATCCAGGGGCCGGGAGGCCGATGCTGGCGCGCCCGAGGCTCCAGCGGGGGAGGGAGGCGATCGGCGGCCTTTTCTGGGACCGCTGAGGCGCCACAGCGCCTAAGGGGACTGACGCTTACCTGCAAGACACAGCGGACTGGGAGCTGATCAACCGGAGAGTTGAGGTGGCATGATGGAGTTTTAACTGCAAGGAGCAGAGAGCTGACAAGGCATCCTGGAGGTGAGGGGGGGGTTGGAGTTCCCCCCCCCCCCTTGTAGCTGGAAAGGTGCCTTGGCTGAGAAGTAGGGGGAAAGAAATGGAAAAATACCCCTTCCTTTGCTGACTTTCTCTTGAGGATGGCTGAATCAGAATTTGTTAAAGAGGTCTGGTGGCCTCTCTTCCTGGTGGAGAGCTAT
This sequence comes from Ptyas mucosa, assembly GCA_012654045.1. Lineage (NCBI taxonomy): Eukaryota > Metazoa > Chordata > Lepidosauria > Squamata > Colubridae > Ptyas > Ptyas mucosa. Next base: position 16,987 of record WNWU01006239.1, on the reverse strand, counting down.
GGCGGCGGCCCGACTTCCTGCTTCTTTATTTACGACTGAAGATATTACCCACCTCGAGCTTCCTGTTTGACCTACTCTGCACTCCGGACTCGTTGCTCCTGTGAGCGCCCACTGGTGGATACTGGAAAAATTACACCGACTGTCAATTCCTCTTTCTCTTCCTTTACTGGAGGCTTGTTTTTTGGGATTTCTCATCTTCTAGCATTGTAAGATGGCCAAGGGCCACAAAACAACACCAGCTGACATGGAAAAAAATTTGGAAAGACTGGCGAAATTGGATCAGAAGTTGGACAAGTTGGATGATTTGCAAAAAGGATTATCTGAAATTAAATCTGAAATGACACTTACGAAAAAAGATTTAAATGATGTTCAACAGCTGGCAGAGCAAAACAAGAAGAAGATGGGGGGCCTGGAGGGGGAGGTACGGGCACTCCAGCGGGTGGAAGAAGGGAGAGGAAATGCAATGCTAACTTTACAATTAGAAAAGATGTCTTATTTTCTCAGGTTTCAAAACGTGGAACAACTTGACCAGGAAAATTTGAGAGAAGTGATGGTCAAAATGTTGGGTGAATTTCTTGAAAGAGATTTGGAGTCTATTGGAAAGGATGTGGATCTGGTGTACAGAGTAAACTCACAATTTGCAATTTTACATAGTGTCCCAAGAGAGGTCCATATTAAATTTGTAAGAAGGGAACTGAGAGATGAGATATTGAGAAAACAAAGACTGGGGGCGCTGGTGTACAGGGGCAAGGAGGTCACCATCCTAAAGCAGATTCCCAGACAGGTACGAGAATTAAGGAGAAAATATTATTTTTTATCAAACAAGCTGTACCTTAAGGGAGTAGGCTTTAGGTGGTTGATTCTGGAGGGTTTGATGATTTTCTGGAAGGACAGTAGGAAGAAAATTAATAACGTAGCGGAGGCTAAGGCCTTTTTTGAGCAGCATAAGTCCTTCCTAGAGGGAGAAGATACAGGAGCTGAAGAGGGGGAAGTATTAGATGAACAAGGAGCGGGGGCGGGCGGGGCTGTGGCAGCCCGGGAGGAGGGGGGAGGCCAGGCCATGGTTTTAAGAGCTAGAACTAGGAAATGAAGAAAGGAGGGGAATCTATTATCTAATGGGGTTTTTTTATATCTCTTTTTACTTTTTCTTTTCACTGTACTTTGTATAATATTTTGGCTATTGGCTTTCTTTGCTTATATAACTTTTATATATTCCGGTTGATTGTTTTGATTTAACATAATAACGTCTGTTGTGTGAGAATTTAAAAAAGAGAAAATAATAATTTAAATATCTTTTCTATAAAGATATTGAAAATTCAACATATTGTAAACTATAATATTGTATATTTTTAACCAATAAAAACTTTTCTTATAAAAAAAAAAACTTAAAAATAACAAAACACCAGGCCCGGATGGTCTCCCAGGAGACATTTATAAAAAATTTGACAAAATAATAACACCAAAACTATTGGAGATATGTAATGAGGCCCTATTGGAAGCAAAAATACCAGATTCGTGGAGGGAAGCATATATCACACTACATCCAAAAGAAGGTACAGACCAAAAACAAATTAAAAATTACAGACCGATCTCTCTTTTAAACACAGATTATAAAATTTTCATGATCATAATTGCAGAAAGACTGAAAAGAATATTAAATTCCATTATATACCCAGATCAGAACGGCTTCTTACCTGATAGACAAATAAGGAATAACATAAGAATAGTTGTGGATGCTCTCGAATATTATGAAGCCCACCCAGAGAAGCAAATGGCTCTTGTATTTTTAGATGCCCCAAAAGCTTTTGATAACCTTAATTGGAAATTTTTGATTGAACAAATTAAAATAATGAAATTTGGAACCAATTTTGAGAAAATGATAGAAACAATTTATAAATTACAAAGGGTGAGAATAATAATAAACGGGGATATGACAAATTCATTTCAAATTAAGAAAGGTGTAAGACAAGGGTGCCCATTATCACCTCTGCTATTCATCTTCACACTAGAAACTCTATTAAATAGAATTAGGAAAAACAGCGAAATAAAAGGATTAAAGATTAGGGGAGAGGAGTATAAGACTCAGGCTTTTGAGGACAACGTAGTACTCATCATAGAGGATCCGTTAGAAACAGGCCCGAGAATTTTGGAGGAAATAGGAAGGTATGGGGAGGTAGCCGGACTTAAATTGAATAAAGGGAAAACTAAATTGTTAGTCAAAAATTTAACAGAAAAAGCAGAAACAGCAAAAGAAAGAATTAGAAAAGAAATTAGACCTACAAATAGTAAAAAAATTTAAATATTTAGGGATATGGATATCAGCTAGATGCTCAGCTCTGAAAGAAGATAACTACACACCTCTGGTTAAAAGAATAAAACAGGATTTGGAAAAATGGGAGAAAGTGCAATTATCACTTTTGGGCAGGATAGCATCAATAAAGATGAATATCCTGCCCAAATGACTATACCTATTCCAAACGATACCCATCATCTTAGACAAAAATTTTTTCACAGAAATTAACAAAATAATTAGGAAATTCATTTGGACCAGGAAAAAACCAATAATTAATTTGCGATCACTACAAGACAACAGAAGCAGGGGAGGTTTTGGACTCCCAGCGTGGGAAGTATATTATAAAGCGGCCATCCTAGTATGGATAAGGGAATGGGTTAATTTAAGAAACAAAAGACTCCTAATTTTGGAAGAGCATGACCTACAAAAAGGGTGGCATGCCTTCTTGTGGGACAAAAAGAAAAAGAAAAAGACCAAAACGTATTTCCATAGACACAGGATAAGAGAAGTATTAATACAAGTATGGGAGGAAATTAGAAGAAAACAATACATGAAAATCCCGAACTGGCTATCGACGATGGAAGTCATGATATTTATTTATTTATTTATTTATTTATTTATTTATTTATTTATTTATTTATTTATTCGTCTTATATGCCACCCTATCTCACAATGGACTCAGGGCGGCTCACAATAATAAAAACAAAGCCATATACCCAAATACATTAGCGATTAATAAAATGATTTGTTATAAAGAGCTTCTAGATAACCAAGGAAACCTCATAAGTAATCAATCCCTAGGTGAGCAGGGAATACAAGTAGACTGGTGGCCATACTTGCAGATTCAATCTAGGTACAAAAAAGATAAGGAAGAATTTGGCATTGAGGTAGAAACAAACAGATTAGACAAGTTACTGATAGGCCCAGAAAAAAAAGTACTATCTAGATTATACAATTACTTATTAGAATTCGATAGGGCAGAAGAGGTGGTAAAAGAGCCAATGATAGCGTGGGCCAAAAATATTGGACATAATATAAATTTGGACAAATGGGAGATGATTTGGAATAGAAACTATAAATTAACAAAAGCGGCAACATACAAAGAAAACCAGTATAAAATGCTATACAGATGGCACCTAGCGCTCGCAAGATTAGCAAAAATCTATCCAAATGTAAGCCCCAAATGTTGGAAGTGTGGATGTCACCAAGGTACCTTCTTTCAGATGTGGTGGTCCTGTCCCGAAGCGATGAGGTATTGGAGAAAAATTCAAAATTGGCTACAAGAATCAACCAATGAAAAAATTAAATTGATACCTGAAACATTTCTCCTGGGAATACTAAAGACGAAATATCAGGGGGGAAAAAGATATTTAATCATACATATACTCACTGCAGCAAGAATAGCCTATGCCCAATATTGGAAAGGAAAGGACACACCACCAGAGGAACATATTATTCAGAAGGTTCTAGAATGTGCCGAAATGAACAAATTAACATTAGAATTAAATGAGAAAGAAGACTCAGAATATTATACGGTGTGGGATGATTGGTACAGGTGGATTGACAATAGAATAAAGAATAGATAAAAGTTAATATAAATTTTAAGATGCATATGTAAATTACGTTATATTACGATGAAAGGTAAAAGAAGAATCAAGCTAACCTGTGTAGAAAAATAACACTGTCTGACTGATTGTATTGTATTGTATTATAATAAATTTCAATAAAAAAGAAAAAGAAAATGGTAGTTTCTTCTTTGTTCCCTAACCCTTCTTGGGACTTGTTTCAGGGTTAAGATTTCTTTTCCTTTGTACATCAGCAGCTCACCTCTTGTCCTCCTATAGACTTCATCCCAAGTTGTTTTCCTTGCAAACCTCACATGGACTTCTCTTGGCAATTTATGTCGACGTGCATAATTAGTATGGATTCTATAGATCTCATCTATGTCATTTTGAGACTCTTGTTTACTTTTCTGCAGAACGTTGGCTAGCAGTTCTACCATGAGGTTTAGTAGGTCTTCTTCCTTGTTTTCTACATTTTTGAATCTCAGAAAAAAAGCTGATTTCTCCATTTCCAGGTGGACTATTGCCTCTTCCAGGTCTCTATTCACTACCATCAATTTTTGTTCCGTTATTTCTAATTTCTTTTCTGTTTGTTCTGTTCTAGCTTCCACTGTCTTTATTTTCTGTTCATTTCTGGCTATCGCCTCCTGTATCATTCCTAGTCTATCAACTAGTTTACAGATGTCTCCTTTCACCTCCCCCATCTTGCTCTTCATTTCTTCATGATTTTTCGTTATAGACTCCTGTGTCTTCATCATCGTTTCTTGGAACATAATAAGGGTCGGCTGCATGTTCTGCAGACGCAATGTAGAACCCGATTTCTCGCCACCCAACATATTTTCTATTGAGCATTGTCCCAATAAGGAAGCTATCATCGGTGTTGTTTTTTTTCCTGTTTTTGTAATCGTCATCATACTTGTCATTTTCAAAATCCTAAAGAAGTTTTTCCACAATACCATAAATCAAATACTATTTACCTATCAGGTTTCCACTTCTCTTATATATAATTTCCTTAATCTAGACACTCATCATACATCAGTTGTTATTTGGAATTAGATAATATATAGTATATTATATTGATATCTACAACAATGACTATGTTATCCGTAATATAATATAATCTGTAATATATTGTAATCTAAGATTAATAATATAGTCTAGAGATTCTGAATATTGATATAGATAACAATCTAAATCTAGTTACACCTTACAGCCATAAATTTATAAATATTATACAAGTTTTAAGAGTTATGCTTTAGATATATATAGAATTGTAAAGTTAAATCTAAATTTTTAATATTTTATAAATCAATGCACTGCTGTATAGTCTATGTGTAGATATTTATAGAGTACTATATACTATTCTCTTTTAAGTTAATTCTTCAGGCTGGTGTCTTCGGCCTTGTGCTTCTACGAGCAATGTGTGATTGTGGTTGTTTCTTCTTTTTAACTGCCAGTGGGGGCATGAACTGATTGGGTGGGAGCATGGCTGTGTTCTGATTGGGTGGAGGTGTACTCTAATTGGCTGGGGAGTTGGCTGTGCTCTGATTGGCTGGGGGTGTGTTCTGATAGGGTGGGGGCTTGGCTGTGCTCAGGTTGGTCTGAGTTGGAGGGGGATTTGAACTCGTGACCTGCGTTGCTGTTGTTTGGCTCTGCGTTCGTGGTCATGCCACATCTTCATGGAGTGTCAGTTTGCTTCATGTATGGATTGGAGGGGTTTAAAGTGGTTAATGATGCAGCTTTGGTCTGGCTTCTGGTTTGTGGTCGTGCTTCATCATCGGTGTGGGTTTGGGCTTGCTTTTTGCGTGGATGTGTGGAGGTGACGTCCTGTGTGGTTTTCATGAGTGTGGGTCTGGTGTTATTCTTTGTGTTTGGGATTCATTTGTCAATAAGGGTGGGTTTCCAAATGGCTGGTAGGCGGGAGGTATCATCTCTTTTATTCATGCTGTGGGGACGTTTTTCTATCTCGATGGCTTCTCTGATTATTCTGTTGTTAAAGTGTTCAGTTTTGGCGATAGTTCTGGTTTTTTTTAAATCAATTTCATGTCCTGTGGCTTCCAAGGTACTTCCAATTTTACGTGGAAAAAAACCCGAATAACCAAAGACCTACATATGTATGTGTGTGTGTGTGTGTGTGTGATTCTAAGTCTAGCTTTTATATAAACACTTATATGTATATAGATATGAGAGTAGATAGCATATATACAAAATAGCTATAAAGTTATATCTGGTTTATATTTTTTACTGTTAATAGGTATGGTCCATTGTCCAAGTGTCGTAGAGAAATCACTAATTATAGTCAATAAGGTTCACTAATATTTGGAGATAGCTGACAAATTCTTTGTCCATTTGTATTGCTATTGCATCAGCTGCTCTTCATCTCTTTCTTTCTAAAATGTTACCCTCCTATTTAGCACAGTCACCGTCACTTCTCCACTTCACCGTCTCTATCCAAAACTTCTTATAGGAATTCTCTATTTGTCATAATTCCAGTCCAAATGCTTAGTCTATCCTTAAGATTTCCAAGAAGTACTGGGGGGGTGGGGGGGTGGAGCGGAGCTGACGACGCGATGATATGACAGAAGATTTCGGTGCTCCGAGATCACCGTCGATATCTCCACCGCTGGATGGTCCAATTTGGACCTCACTGTCCCGTAGAGACAGTGATAAAGGAGGGCACATCCTGCCGCTCCCAGGGACACCGCAAAGTCCCTGGTTGATCCAGGAGAAGCTCTTTTTTCCAGCAGTGAAGAGGCAGCCATTAAGCTGCTGAAGTTGGGACAGCTCCGGAATGGCAGAAAATGAGTGAAAGTGTGTCAGCTTGGTGAGGGACTTTTAAAATAGACTAATTAAGAACATCCTGGGGTGAAAAGATAATTAAAATTGAAGATAGAAGAAGTTAAGCAGCGGAATTGAGCCTGAGTCTAAGTTAGTTTTTCCTACATTGCAATTTATTTTTACTTGTGGATGCTTATGGAGGATTTTATTTTTAAAATTTGACTGGACTGGATTGGATTGGAGACTTCCTTTTTATCTGCTTAATTATTAAATTTTTAGTGCCTTTTTAGTTTTATATTATTTTGGTTTAGTCTTGTTATTTTTCTTTTCTCTATATTTTTACTTTTTTATTTTGTTTCATCGTCTATTTGGACATAGAGGGAAAGTGGAAGGAACAAGAAACACTGCCATCTAGTGGATTGAAACATTGTATCTTTTTTCTTTATTGGCAAAAGAAAGTAGCAACTGTGTTACATTTCAAGGACTCTGAGCCTGGTCATAGATAAGATAGTTAGAAGAGCATCAAAGACTGTCTACTGGATTGTTTACTCAGGTGCTCTTCTGGGAAACTACTACTGACAGGTGAATGAGACTTGAAAGAAGAAGATTGCAGTGACTCTGGAAAGAGAGCTGTAAAACTTGGTGAGACTTATAAAAGAACTTTTGGATAATACACAGTTGTGGATTCTTCTTTTAGATAGAAAGTCTTTTTTATTTTCCTTTTTTGGGGTACTATTTTTTTATTATTCCACTTTCCCTCTTTTAATTATTTTTAACTGGATTGTGTTTGCTCTTTTAATATTTTTTTAATATTTTTACATTTTTGATATATATTTATCTTCTTTTTTCTTTTTCTCTTTTTCTTTTTCCTTTCTCCCCCTTTTTGATGGGAGATTATTAATGCGTTCAATATCCCTTTGTTTAATTGGAATAAGGCATACAAGAGCCTGAAGAAATTATTTTTGTTTTTCTTTTTTTTTATCTTTCCTTTTTTTTAATTGGAGATTCCAAATTTGGTTTTTATCTTTTTATTCAATTGGATTAGGGCACACAAGAGCCTGAAGATTTTGCTTTCTTCGGATCTTCCCACTGCTTATTGTTATTTGGGATAATATCTGTCCTCTATAAAAATGGATTAAGGTATAGAAGAACCTGAAGATTCTTTGATTGTTTAAATATTTTGTAACCATTTTATAGACATGAGTAAAAAGGCAGCAGCTATTAGTTCTTCTGCATCAACTCCCTCTTCTTCACCACCGGGAGGACAACAATCAATACAGACAATGTTGCAACAGGAAAAGGAGAGGGAACGTGAGAAGGAAAAGGATGCGACAATGCCGATGATTTTGAAAGGAATATAAGACATACAATCAAAAATAGTGAGCATCGAACAGAGAGCAGAAAAGATTGAATAAAGAACAGGGAAAACATGAAAAAGTGAAGAACATACAACAAATGATGAAGAAATATGAGGACAAGCTTCAAAAAATTGAAGAAAAGGAAGAACAAAGAGACAAAAAAATTAGAGATATGGATAGCAGATTAGATGAAGTTGAACGTGATAAGAGTGGAATAGGATGGGAGATGGACAAATCAGAATTCTATTTAAGATTTCAAAATATAAAAGAAGAAAAGGGAGAAAATTTGGCAGAAAAAATGATAGAAATTTTAGCAGAAGCATTAGAAATTACTAAAGAAAAGATGATGGATGGCATAGATGAGATATTTCGAGTATATACAAGATATGCAATGAGAAATAAATTACCAAGAGAAGTTCATATAAGATTCACCAAGAAATCAATCAAAATGCAAATATTGCAGATTACAAAAGAGGAAACACTGAAATACAAGGGCAAGGAAATTGTGGTTCTGAAGCAAATACCGAGAAGCGTGAGGGAGATGAGAAGAGAATATCAATTTCTGATGAAAATATTGCTCCAGAAAGGTGTGAATTATAGATGGCTGATACCAGAAGGCCTGGTGTTTACACGTCAATTGCAAAGATTTAAAACAGATTCAATTGATAAAGCTAAAGCATTTTATGCTGAATATCTTAGAGAGAAGGAAGTAGAGTTAAGAAGAGAAGAGTCATTGGTCGAACCACAAGAGGAATGTCTAGCAACAATTGAAAAGGAAGAAGGCGCAGTAGGGGGCATTGTAGAATAGAAAGAACAACATGAACCGAGATCTACTAGAGCAACAAATCCTTCATATAAAGTATGAATATGGAAGAGAAAAAATTGATCACAATGAACATAAATGGACTTAATATAGCAACTAAAAGAAGAAAGGTATTTCATAAATTAGAGAAATTAAAGTTGGATATAATTTGACTACAAGAAGTGCATATTAAAAAACAACATGAACAAATGTTGGTTCCGCCAAAATTAGGGAAATTATTTGCTTCATTGCTGCAATGTAAGAAAAGAGGAGTGGTTTTATATATTAGAGACACAATATCAGTGGAAAAAATGTATGCAGATGAAGAGGGAAGAATCTTGATGTTGGAAATGATAGATAATAACAGGAAAATACTCTTAATAGCAATATATGCTCCAAATGACAATCAAGAAGATTTTTATAGAAAATTACATATGAAACTAATTGAACTGGACTATGAAAATATTTGCATGATGGGAGATTTCAATGGCATAATAGATGGAAAAATGGACTATAACACACAGAAGGCAACAAAACAAAGTAGAAAAATTCTGCCAAAATCTTTTTTTAAGATGATAGAGGAAACAAACTTAAAAGATGTATGGAGAGAAAGAAATGACAATATACTTTTTATTCTAACATACATTTATCATGGTCTAGAATAGATATGATATGGATGACAATGGAATTGACTTCTAATATAGAAGAAATTGACATAGAAGTTAATACCTGGGCAGGCCATAATCCAATGACAGTGAGATGGAAAGGACAAAGGAGAAGGTCTAGATGGACTTTAAATATTACAGTACTAAAAGAAAAGGATTTTGTACAGAAAATGAAGAAAGAATTGGCTTCCTTTTTTAAAGAAAACAGAAAAGAGGACACATCAATGCAAAATCTGCGGGATACTATGAAAGCTTATGCCAGAGGCCTGATAATTGACTATATAAGGAAAAGAAATATTAAGAAAAGGCAAGTTTATAAAACATTAGAGGATGATTACAAGGAATTTGAAAAAGAACTACAGAAAGAAAGAAGCAAGAGGATTGGCAAGACTGTTGTGTCTTCGGCTCCTGAGCCCGGACCTTCGGAGGAAGAACCCTCCGAAAGTGAAGAGGAGGAGGAGGCAAGGCCCCCCTCTCCTGGCCCGTCTGGTTTGGCACCACCCCAGGCCCCAGCTGAAAGCCCTGAGGAGGAAAGCTCCTCTGAGTCAGACGTTAATGAGGAGAGGGAGTGGATTAATCCCAGGTGGCGACGATCAGAGAGACGGGCTCAGCAAAGGAGTGGGTGGGGCCGAGCACGAGGTGATGAGTCACAAAGCCAACGCCCCACAAGGTATAAAAGGAGCTGACCTTACCTTGTTGGCTTTTGTGACGAACAAATTATTAACTTGGCTGCTTGTTTCCTGAAGTACTGCATCAGATAAGTGTTTGCTAACCTTAAGACTGTTTGTTTTTGGACATGCCGGAGAGCCTTATCAGGGACTGGCTGTGGCAACTCAAAATAACAGCTGTCTTTATCTCTCCCGGGCTCGCTGCCAGCTTGTTGTTTATGAATGGTGAATAAACGACTTTCGTACACTTCTGTTTGTGTGTGTGCTTGTCTGGGCTCCTGAAGCAGGGAGGGGACAGAACAAAGACACCATATGAATTTATTGGATCAAGCTGAGTTAGCGAAAAAAAATCAGAGAGCAAAGCAAAATTATTTCGAACATGCTAATAAAGCAGGAAGATGGTTGTCAAGCAGATTGAAAAAGGAATTAGAAAGCAGAAAGATTAAATGGTTAAGGGACAAATCGGGTAATTTAGTGGCCAGTAATGGGGAAAAAAAGAAGTGGCGTATGAATTTTTTCAGGAGTTATATCAAAGAGAAGACACTAGTCAAAAGCAATTCAGTTTCCTAGAGAACCTGCCAGGGGTACCAGATCAGATAAGAGATATACTGAATAGAAATATCTCAGAGGGGGAAATAGTGGAAAGTCTGAAAAAACAGAAGTGTGGTAAAACCCCTGGAACAGATGGACTGCCTGAAGAGGTATATAAGGCAATTTGGGAAGTGATTGGGACCCAGTTGTGCGACGCCTTTAACGAAGTGCTGAATGATGGACGAATACCAAAATCCTGGGAAGAGACGTATATCTCTCTCCTTCCTAAGGAAGGGGCTGATACAACCTATATTAAGAACTACAGACCAATAGCCTTGCTTAATGCCGATTATAAATTGTTTGCATCCATCCTAGCAAAAAGACTACAGGTTTTTTAAAATCAGTTTATACATAGAGACCAGAATGGTTTCTTACTGCATAGATTGCTGAGAGATAACCTGAGAGTAATATTAAATGCTCTTGAATTTTATGAACATCACTCTGACAAACAGATGGCACTTCTCTTTTTAGATGCTTACAAAGCATTTGACAGCGTGAGTTGGGAGTTTATGTTAACCCAGCTTCGTAAAATGGAATTTGGCGAAAAATTTACACAGGCGATACAAACAATTTACTCTTCCCAGGTGGCATGGGTCCTAGTTAATGGGAAAAAAACAAAGGAGGTTACAATTAGTAGGGGAACGAGACAGGGTTGCCTGCTGTCCCCGCTTTTATTTATTCTGACTCTGGAGCCCCTTCTCAGGGAAATTAGGAATAACCCGGCAATTAAAGGACTTAAAGTACGAAGGCAGGAATTTAAAATACAGGCATTCGCGGACGATCTCGTCTTCATTCTAAAAGACCCTCAGGAGTCAGGTCCAGAGTTGATAGAGATGATAGAAGAATATGGTAGAGAGGAGGGATTAAAAATGAACAAAGACAAAACTAAGATATTGGTTAAAAATATTCCAAAAATGCAGAAGGACATATTAGAATCTAGATTGGATGTTCAAATTGTAAATAAAATTAAATATCTTGGAATTTGGCTTTCAGCCCGATGCTCAAGGAAGACAACTTTGTTAAATTATATGATCAAACTGTAAGAGACCTGGAGAAGTGGAAAAGTTTGCAGTTGTCTTTGATGGGACGGATAGCAGCAATTAAGACACATGTTTTACCCAAATGGCTATTTTTATTTCAATCAGCTCTGGTGAGGCTAGATAAAAAGTTTTTTAAAGATTTGGATCGAGTTGTGCTGAAATTTATCTGGCAGGGGAAAAGGCCTAGGGTGAAGCTCAAAATGTTACAAGAGCATGGGGGGGGGGGGGCTTTGGTCTCCCCTGTTGGGAACTATATTATCGAGCTTCACTGCTAGCCTGGATGAAGGATTGGGTGTTATTGAAGAGGAGGTCTTTATTAGATCTAGAAGGACATGACCTACAGCATGGTTGGCACGCACTGTTATGGAGAGAGAAAGCTCAACAGTATAAATATTTTAAGAGACATTATTTAAGGTGAATACTGCTGGAAACCTGGGACATATTCAGAGGGAAATTTTATACCAAGATCCCAACCTGGTTCTCAGCAACAGAAGCGACGATATATCCAACAATTCTTAAACAGGACAATATTTATAGATATAAAGAGCTTGTGGATGCCCAAGGGTCATTAAGATCAAGGGAAGATTTGGCTGATAAAGGAATTAGGCTAGATTGGTGGACCTATGCTACAGTTCAATCTTGTTACAGGAAGGATAGAGATAATTACAGGATACATGTGATGGAACAGAGTTTTGATGAAATATTATTGGGAGAGGACCATAAATACATAACTAAAATGTATGCACAACTGCTCGAGTGAATGATAGGAGCTCTGGTGGCTCAGTAGACTAAGGCAGTGATTAACATCCACTTACATTTGCTGCCTGCAATTACTGCAAGTTCAAATCCCACCAGGCTCAAGGTTGACTCAGCCTTCCATCCTTTCTAAGGTAGGTAAAATGAGGACCCAGATTAGGGGGGCAATAAGATGACTTTGTATAAATATACAAAAGTATGAAGGCTATTGCTTAACACATTGTAAGCCGCCCTGAGTCTCCGGAGAAGGGCGGCATATAAATCAATTTTTTTAAAAAAAATAGGAGAGGAGGTTGTAAAAGATACCATGATCGCCTGGGGGACGAATTTTGGGTACTCGATTCCTTTAGAAAAATGGCAACAAATGTGAGGGGAAATATTAAAATGACCACGGCAACGTCTTTCAAGGAAAATGCATACAAAATGTTGTATAGGTGGCACCTCCCACCAGCAAGAATTGCAAAAATGTTTCCGGGTGCATCAGAGCTATGTTGGAAATGTGGGAAAACCAGAGGTACGTATTTCCATCAATGGTGGACTTGTATAATGGCAAAGAGGTATTGGAGAAGGATTGGGAATTGGATTATGGAAATTACTAATGTGGATGTCCAATGGAAACCTGAGATATATTTACTAGGTATTCACCCAGAGGGGCTGAGCAAGAAAAAATGGTATCTCACTCTACATATTTTAGTCGCAGCTAGAATAGTGTTCGCCCAACAGTGGAAAGAAAAAGAGATACCGGCTAGTCCCCAAATTATAAATAAAGTATTAGAGTGTGCTGAAGTGGACAGAATAACATATAGGTTGAAAGAAAAATAGGATTCTGAATTTTTTCAAAGCTGGGACAGTTGGTATCAGTGGTTGAATAAAAGGATTGAGATGAAGTGAGGGCCTAAGTCAATATAAGGAGAGATATATTTATTTAGTTTGAAAGATAATTGTATGAAAATCATATTTGGGGATTATTCACTTTATTCTGTGTTGTGGGCATAATTATTTATTAATGAGGGCAGGAATATTATCTGCCGGGATAGATGTGTTTGTATGTTTAGTGTTATGAATGGGGGAGGGAGGGAGGGGAATGTATGGTTTTCGTTTTTATGTATAATCAATGTTTTTGTCTTATGTTGATTTTAATTTGGAAAACTTAATAAAATTTATTTTTTTTAAAAAAAGAAAGCTCATGCCAGAGGCCTGATAATTGACTATATAAGGAAAAGAAATATTAAGAAAAGGCAAGTTTATAAAACATTAGAGGATGATTACAAGGAATTTGAAAAAGAACTACAGAAATTCCCACAAAAAAAGGATATTAAAATGAAAATGGATACAACTGAACATAAAATGGGATTAATAGAAAAAGAAGAGTTAGCACAATTTGGCCCCCAAAAAATTAAAAAGTCACAAACCAATTAAAACATTTAAAATTCCTTCTTAACCCAGCCCGGCTTGCTGGAAAAAATGGGTTTTAAGGGCACGGCGGAAGGCACTGAGGTCTTGAATTCTCCTTATCTCTGGGGGCAACTGATTCCAGACGGTAGGTGCTCCCACAGAGAAGGCTCTCCCCCTGGGGGTCACCAGCCTACATTGTTTGGCTGATGGCACCCTGAGGAGGCCCTCTCTGTGGGAGCGCACAGGTCGATGGGAGGTCGTCGGTAGCAGCAGGTGGTCTCAAAGATAACTAGGCCCTACATATAAGACTTTACAGGAATCACTGAGTCTTCCATTGTTAGAAGTTATGAATGAAGTAATGTTACAGATGGAAATACCCAAATCATGGTCGGAAGCATATATTACTCTTGTCCCAAAGGAGGATGCTGACCCACAACAAATCAAGAATTATAGGCCTATATCCCTGCTAAATTCAGATTATAAAATCTTCACTACAATATTGGTAGAAAGACTTAAAAGATATTTAAATAATTTTATACACTCTGATCAAAATGGATTTCTGCCAAAAAGGCAGATTAGAGATAATTTGAGGATATTTCTGGACACTTTGGAATACTATGAGGCACATCCTGAAAAGCAAATGGCTTTGATGTTTTTAGATGCACAGAAAGCTTTTGACAATGTGAATTGGCGATTTATGCTATTACAGCTGAAACAGATGGGCTTTGGGAGGAAATACATTCAAGCCATTGAAGCCATATAACATAAACAAACAGCAAAAGTAATGATAAATGTAGAATTGACATAATGTATTGAAATACAAAAAGGAACAAGACAAGGCTGTCCACTGTCACCACTGTTGTTTGTGTTAACATTAGAGGTACTAAACAGAAATATTAGAGATGAAAAAGAAATAAAAGGAATGAAAATTCAAAATGAAGAATATAAATTGCAAGCATTCGCTGATGACCTGGTATTTATTTTGGAAGATCCATTTGAATCAATAAATAAACTAATAGACAAAATAGGAGAATTTGGAAAGGTAGCAGGTTTGAAAATAAATAAAGATAAAATGAAGATTTTGACAAAAAATATATTAAAAAAACAAAAAGAATTGGCGGAGGTATCAAAGATGCAGGTCACGAACAAGGTTAAGTATTTGGGGATATATTTGACAGCAAGATGTAGTACACTCAAGGAGAATAATTACAACAAACTTAAACAACAGGTAGTGACAGACTTGGCTAAACGGGAGAATCTGCAATTATCATTGATAGGGAGGATATCAACTATTAAGATGAATATATTGCCTAGAATTTTATATTTGTTCCAGACAATTCCAATCAGGTTGGGGAAAGATTATTTTGAAGAATTGAATAGAATAATGTTAAAATATATTTGGCAGGGTAAAAAGGCGAGGATAAAATTAAAATTGTTGCAAGATGCTAGAATAAGAGGAGGTTTCGGTTTGCCTGATTGGGAACTATATTATCAAGCAACTAATTTGATGTGGATTAAAGAATGGATTGTGGTAGCAGACGGACGGTTCGAATTATGGCTTTTTCCTTGCTTGTTACTTTAACTGATAAGCATTAGATAGATGATTAATTTTGCGACTGAGGAACGCTAATTAATTCACTACTAAGATGCCAAAGAAAAAGAAAAAGAGAATAATGAAACTAAGAGCTTTCTCTACAACTGATTTATACTCTTCTGACCAAGAAGAGATAGAAAGGAGGCTTTCAAGTTTTCAGCCGCTTGCTTCAGCAACCCGACTAGAAGGAGCCGTGGGAGAAGAAACTGATAAAATGCTCTTGCAAAGGCTTCAGGAACAACAATATGGAAAAGCTGCTTTTGAAGGCGATGAACGACTGAGGTCAGTGATATCCCCTTCTGATTATGCATTTTCACAAACAATTCCTGCAGAAGCCCAAAGATTTGAAAGGCTGGGTGCAAAGCCAAAGTTTTCACAAATGGCGGAGCATTTTTCCTCCCACACAGAGAGAGAAAAGATTTATTATTCTCCTCACAGCTCTAAACTCATCCTGCGTGAGCAATCTATTAAAAGTTATTGTGCTCAAATACAATTTTATGAACGTGAGCTATCCCAGGCAGAAATGGCTTTATCTATGCTCGAGCCAGATAAGAGAGAGTCTATTGTTCTCCAAATCCCTGACTCCACCATATTAGCTTCTTCTTCAGAGCCTAAGCCACACCCTCAAGAGGATATTGTGTCAGGCAAATCAGAACAGAGAGCTGTGTACACATCACATGTGCCTAGTGATGTTGTCCCTTCTCAGATTTCACATGATGTTGATAGAGAAGCAAAGTTTTCTGCGATGCCTCTAAATCAAACAGTTATTCAGACTGCAATGCAACAAGTGTCTCCACAGGCCCAATCTTCAGCACCCCCTGATGGTGCTGGTGTCCTTTTAGATGGAGCACAACAATACTTAATGCAGCAAAGGCAAATGACTGCGCCTCCAGCAGGCCATGCTAATATTGCAGCTCAAATGCAACAGCAGCCACATTTTCAAGTGCCTGCACATGTGCCTCCAGCCATGCAACCAGGACCAGCTCCTGGTCCACTTCCAGTGGCACAACCAGGGCCATTTTTTGGTCCACAGCAAGTATTTTTACTGGCACAGCCGGCACAGCCAGCATTTCAAATGCATATTCCACAACAGGCATCTTCTATTGTTCCACTGGCTGATGAGTCAAAATTAAAGATGTCAGGACAGAATTATAAAGCCTGGGTCAGTGAGGTTACACTATTGCTTCGCAGAGAAGGCACCCACTGTATGGTTTTTAATCCTCCTGCCCAGCCATGGACTCTTGCAATAAGAGACTTAGAGACTAAAGCTTGCACAACATTGTTCATGTCCATGGATACTGAACTGCAGGTTACTTTTCCGCCTGATGCAACAGCCCAACAAATTTGGGTCCAATTGGAGAATTGCTACAGGCCTATTTCAATTGAATCTTCATGTTTGCTCATGTCTCAGTTCCATGGTTCGAGATTGAAACCTGGTGAACAAATTGAAGGACATTTGACCAAACTGAAAGGAATGAGAAGAGA
>WNWU01006238.1:0-15359 GCA_012654045.1 Ptyas mucosa | reverse complement strand
ATTTTTTAATCAATGTAGCTCAAATTGGCTAACTTACAGAATGCACCCCAAATCTGGGATCCACGACTCCTGTGGGATTGAAATTTGGCAAAATTTTGGCAGCTTCAGTGGGGCTGTGTGGTCATACTGGTGTGGTCAGTTGCAGTCACATAATTGTCCAAAATGAAAGATCAACACTAAGATTCAGAATATAACATATTTTTAAAAATAATTTTAAACAACAGAAAAAGCACATGGGAACAAGGATTGGGCTAAATTATAAAGATTTCAAAGTTGATTCATTTCAATTCCACCATCATGCAAAAGCTTTTTATATCTTTGGTTGCTTTTATTGTCACATTTTTTTCTATTTGTGTTTCTGTTTTATAAAGAAATTGTGACAGAAGATTGCAAATTGTACCTTTGAAAAGATGAGGAAACCAAGTCGGATGGCCCAATACATTTCTTTGTTAAACATGTTTTGATTAATGCAATTCCCTTTAACCTGGTTGGCCATATTTTCTTTTCCTGCTTTATGCTTGCACTAATATTTTATCATGGTTTATGCTTATGCACAGTATAATGTCTAAATAAAATCATAATGCCAACACAAGGAAAAAAAAAGATGGCATGCCGGTTGGCCACATGGTCTGAAAATATCCTCATTGATTGCTTCAAAGATGGCCTCAGTGTTTACTATACCTGCATCTTGCACAGGGCCCCATGACCCTTACAATGCTGGTATGTGTTGGCAACAGAAGGGGAGATCGACCTTGCCTGGGACCAATGCTGGAGAGCCAGCAGACGAGGTGAGTCCTTTCCTCCCACATGTAAGAAACACCCCAGGAACACAATGTACCTCAGACGTGGGCAGGAGAGGCAGTGAATTGCAGCATACCAATCCAGCAGACCCAACCCCAGGGCCATGGCAACCTGAAGGGAGGAGGCAAAAAAACCAGCTCCAAGGGACCCAATAGGCAGCACTGAAAGTTCTGGAAGTCATAGAGTTCACCCTCCTGGCTCTGAGAGGTTGGGAACTCTGACAAATTTGGGTGAGGCTAACAGCGACGGCGATGACAACCCCGGGTGACCCCTGTAACTCTCCTTGTGGAGTTAGTGGTGCCTTCTTCAGGAGACCAAGGGAGGATGCTGGCTTTACTGGACTTGGGCTGCACTAGGTACATAGTCAGCCCTGAAGTCGTTGAAAAGCTGGGACTGAGACTCAAATGGCTGAGAGTGCCCATAGCATTTTGCCAGCTGGATGGAACTGTAGCTGGAGGGGGCCCAGCTCACTTTATAACTGAATCAGTAGAGATGAGAATGGGAAAGCATAAAGAGACGCTGTTTTAAAGTGGTGCCAGATGGAGAGGCCCCTCCTATTTGGATTGTTTTGGCTGCAGAAATGGAATTCTGATGTGAATTGGAGGAGGGGGCTCTTACGGATTTGGCAGAAAGTGGCCAAGGAAGAGGAAAAGATCCCAAAACCCAGCGGTGAGAGAAACAAAGGGCAAAGAAAGTTGGGGGCAGCAGCTCAGGAGACCACTCAATAAGCAAATCAAAAATCCCAAAGGAATACTTGGACTTGAGAGATGTGTTTAGTGAGAAAGGCTCTGATGTGCTCCTGCCTCATCGCCCCACGGACTGCAGTATTGAAATTCTTCCAGGAGCTAAACTCTTGAAGGCTAAACTTTACTTGATGACTTCAGGTGAGCTAGGAGAGCTTCGAACTGTCATAGACAAGAACTTAAAACATGGATTTATCCAACCAGCAAGGCCATGAGTGGCAGCCCGAGTTTTGTTCTGGGAGAAGAAAGATGGGACTCTTCGTCTATGCATTGATTAAAGAGGGCTAAACGCCGTGTGTGTAGAAAATGTCTACCCATTGTCACTGATGAAGAACATGTTGGCACATCTAGCAAAAGGACAAATCTTCACTAATTTAGACTTGCAGGAAGCTTACTACTGGGTGCGATTCAAGGAGGCAACAACAACAACAACAACAACAATAATTTTATTTCTATATTGCCCTTCTCCCGAAGGACACTGGGCAGTGTACAGCCTATTAAAAGTACAAAGACAGACATCAATTAAAATGATTTAAAATTATTAAATAATTTCAGCTCAATTTAAAACCCCAAAAATTTAAAACACCCAATTTAAAATCATTACGTTGATAGCCCAGCCTGGCGGAACAACAGGGTCTTGAGGACGGAGCAAAATACCCAGAGGTCGGACATTATACGCATTTCCGGGGGCAGTTCATTCCACAGGGCTGGGGCTCTCACAGGGAAGACCCTCCCCCTGGGTGTCACCAGCTGACATCACTTGGCCGATGGCACCCTGAGGAGACTTTCTCTGTGGGAGTGAACTGGCCGGTGGGAGGCTATTGGTGGCAGAAGTCGGTCTCAAAGGTACCCGATCCTATGCCATGGAGCGCTTTAAAGATGGTGACCAACACCTTGAATCGCACCCGGAAGACCACTGGGAGCCAGTGCAGCTCGCGCAGGAGGGTTGTCACGTGGGCACAACAAGTTGTGCCCATAACCACCCGCGCAGCCGCATTCTGGACCAGTTGGAGCCTCCGAGTGCTCTTCAAGGGGAGCCCCATGTAAAGAGCATTGAAGTAATCCAGCTAGGAGGTGACAAGGGCGTGAGTGACCATGCGCAAGGCATCCTGGTTCAGAAAGGGCTGCAACTGGTGAATCAGATGAACCTGATAAAAAGCCGCCCTGGCCACGGCCATCATATGCTCTTCTAAAGACAGACGTGCATCCAGGAGGACAGCCAGATTGCGAGCCCTCTCTGTGGGGGGCAAAGATTCACCCCGAATAGTCAGCGATGGCACCAGCTGACTATATCGGGATGCCAGAAGCCACAGCCACTCGGTCTTGAAAGGGTTGAGTCTAAGCCTATCCCTCCCCATCCAGACCTGCACGGCCTCCAGGCAGCGAGACATCACATCAAGGGCATCGTTGGGGTGGAGATGTACAGTTGAGTATCATCAACGTACAGATGACACTTCACCCCAAAGCCACGGATGATCTCACCCAGCGGCTTCACATAAATGTTGAACAGAAGGGGCGAGAGGACCGACCCTTGCAGCACTTCCCATGCGAGGCGCCTTGAGGTTGACCTCTGCCCCCCTGCCAACACAAACTGCGAGCGGTTGAAGAGGAAGGAGGAGAACCACCGCAAAATGGTACCCCCTATTCCTAACCCCCTCAATCGCTGCAGCATGATACCATGGTCGATGGTATCAAAAGCAGCTGAGAGATCTAATAGGACTAGGACAGAGGAGCAACCCCTGTCCCGAGCCCTCCAGAGATCATCCACCAATGCTACCAATGCCATTTCTGTGCTGTACCCCTGCCTGAAGCCCGACTGGTACGTGTCCAGATAGATGGCTTCATCCAGGTGCCGGGGAAGCTGTCATGCCACCACGCTCTCAACAACCTTTGCCGCAAAACGAAGGTTGGAGACCGGATGGTAGTTAGCTAATTCAGCCAGGTCCAGGGAATGCTTCTTGAGGAGGGGCCTCACCACCACCTCTTTCAAGGCAGCAGGAAAGGCACCCTCACTCAGAGAAACACTTATAATCCCCTGGAGCCAGCCTCGTGTAACCTCCCGGGAGGCCAGTATCAACTAGGAGGGACACGGGTCCAATAAACACATGGCGGCACTAATCTTACCCAGAACCCTGTCCACATCCTCGGGAGCCACAGGATCAAACTCCTCCCAGATAATATTCTCAAGACCTACCCTCGTCTCCTCCCCTGGACTCATCCAGTCGGAGTCCAAGCCTTCCTGAATCCGAGCGACTTTATCATGCAGGAATTGCACAAAATCCTCATCACAACCCTGCAAGGGATCTTCCCGCACTCCCCCCAAAGAAGGCAGTGGGTCACCCTAAACAGAGTGGCTGGGCAGTTCTCTGCAGATGTGATAAGAGTGGAAAAATGGTTAGATTACGCCACTTTTATTGCCACTAGGTAGGTCTTGATATAAGACCTCACCTGTGTCCGGTCAGGATCGGATTGACTAGTCCTCCACATGCTCTCTAGGCGTCTTTTCCGACGCTTCATCTCTCTCAGCTCCTCAGAGAACCAAGGAGCCAATTGAGTCAGAGGCCGCAAAGGCACAATACGATCCAAAGCTCCAGCGGCCACACTCTCCCAGGCGGCCACCAGGTTTTCAGTCGAGTCATGTGCCAGGGTCGCAGGAAACGGCCCAAGCTCCGTCAGGAACCTTTCGGGATCCATCAGGCGCCTGGGACGGAACCATCTGGTCGGTTCTATCTCCCTGCGGTGGGGGAAAGCAGTAGGAAAGTCCAAGTGAAGGAGCGATCTGTCCATTGCAAGGGTTTAATATCTAGGTCCTCTCTACCAAGATCATTCAACCACTGACCAGAGACAAAAATCAAGTCCAGAGTGTGTTCCCCTATGTGAGTGGAGCCTTGAACTAACTGGGTCAGGTCCATGGCCATCATGGAAGCCATGAACTCCCGAGCCACCTCTGACTCCTCACCCACAGATGGGAGGTTGAAATCCCCCATGACAATAAGTCATGGGGGAATGAATGGAAAACAGCATTTAATTGCCCCCTGGGATGTTTCCAGTTCCAGGTGCTCCATTTCGGCTTACAGCCCCCCCCCACGGTGTTCATGCAACTGATCAATGAGGTGTTGCATGATTTTTTGTACAAGGGAGTGTTGGATGATATTTTAATATTCACTGAAATGAGGGAGGAACATGTGAAATTGGTGTGGGCAGTCCTAAAATGGCTCCGAGCTGCTGAACTATATACAAAACTTTCAAAGTGTGAATTTCACCAAGATAAGATTAAGTGGACCATGGAGTGCCAAGCAGCATTTGAAAAGCTCAAATGACTGTTCACAGCAGAACCCATGCTGTAGCACCCCGACCCAGACGCCCCATTTGTAATTCAAGCCATTGCAAGTGATGTACCTGTGGGGACAGTGTTAATGCAGAGGAATGCCTGGGGTTTGCTAGAGCCATGCACATACACCTCTAAGAAACTCACCGAGACTGAACAGAGGTGGGCGATATGGGAGTGTGGTGGGCCCTATTCACTTGGTGGCATTTCCTGGAAGGAGCAAGGATGCCATTTGAGTAAGGATTGATCATAAAAATCTGGAAGCCTTGAAAACTCCATGCAGGCTATCCCCTAAACAAATCTGTTGGGCTCAACACTTTAATCATTTCAACTTCACCCAGCGTTATGTCCTGGGGGCGGGGATTTTATGGCAGATGCTTTGTCTAGATTGCCCCTATACAATGCCATTAAAGCCAAAGTGGTCAGACCTGTTATCCCCTTCAAGCAGCTAGCAGCTCCTGTAACCACTAAAGCTCATGAGAAGGGGGAGTCTAAGATTCTAAATGAATGGTGTAAGAAGCTCAAAGAAGCACTAAAAGTTGATGAATGGCTTACTGCTCAAAAAAAATGACTGCATCATGCATGATGGACTGGCTTGGATTGGGGCCAAATTATACATGCCCTCAAGCATGAGAGACACTATATTAAAAAGTGCCCATGACTCTAAGTCAGCAGGACATTTTGTATTTGTAAAAACCCTGCACTTGGTTAAGAGGCAGTTTTGGTGGCCTTCATTGAAGAAAGACATTGAAAGTTATGTGGCCAGCTGTCCAGTTTGTGCTGTGGCAAAAAACCCTTTTAAAAGAAGCTTTTACAGAATGTGGCTGTGCCTGCCTTCCCAGGTATTCTGGAAAGAAATATCTATGGACGTTATTGTGGAATTGCCTGAAAGTGGGGAGAATACTGTTATTTAGGTTGTTACTGATTTTGAAAAAAGTGCACCTGCCCCAAGATTCCCTCTGCAAAGATGTTAGCTAAACTCTTTGTACAACATGTGTATAGGTTGCATATGAGTCCATTAATTCCGATAGAGGAGTACATCTACATCGCAGTTTTGGCAGAAATTCTTGAAGCTGTTGGGAACTGCCTAGGGCTTAAGATCGTCTCATGACCCCCAAACTAATGGGGCTTGTGAGAGAACTAACGAAGTTCTGAAACAGTACCTCAGGTGCTACATTAATTACCAACAGGACAATTGGGCTGACCTTTTGCCTTTCACAGAGGAAGCATATAACAATTCTGTGCATAGAAGCATGGGGTTCACCCCATTTAAGGTGACTTCCAGGCAGGACTTTGGAGCTATGCCAGAACTGCCTCAAGTGGAATCACATGTACCCTTCCTTAGTGGAGTGGATAGCCCAACTGCAGAACCCTTGGCAGTTGCCCGTAAGTCACTGGAAGAGGCACATCAGGCACATAAGAAACAAGCTGACAAAAAATGCATGAAGCCAAAGGATTTTCAAGTAAGTGACAGAATTTATCTCTCCATGAAGTACTTACAGTCCACCCAACCATTTAATAAACTTGGTCCTAAATACATGGGTCCATTCCCAATTGTTAAAGTAATTAACCCCGTCACTGTGCAATTGGAGTTGCCTAAGAACCTAAAGCGTATTCACCCTGTATTTCATTGCAACTTGTTGAAACCTGAAATTGTATCACCCCTTCACTCTACACCTGACACTCCTCCTGTACTCACTCTGATTGAAGGGGAGCAACATTTTGAAGTTAAAGAAATTCTAGATTCCAGAAAAGAGAGAGGGAGGGTGCAATATCTCATTTCTTGGAAACACTTTCCCCCTGCACAGTCTGAATGGATGCTAAACACATGGACAAGATTCTGGGACAGCTGAACGTGACCACATGTTTATTGGACCGGTGTCCCTCCTGGTTGGTGCTGGCTTCCCAGGAGGTTATATGAGGCTGGCTCCAGAGGATTATTAACGCTTCTTTGAGTGAGGGTGTCCTGCCGGCCACCTTGAAAGAAGTGGTGGTGACTTCCGGCGGTGACACCAGCGCAATAGGACTTAGAGAACGGAGGCTCCGCTCTTGAAAGTCCAAAATTCCCATCCAGGAAGCCGCTGTAGGCGCTATTGATCCCGGAGAGATCAATAGAATAAGGGGAACCTTCAAGGACCTCGGGGGGGAAGGCAACCACCTCGAAGGTTCAGGAGAAACCCCCTAATTCCGGACGGGAAAAAACCAGCCGCTCTGGCTGGCCTGAGGCGTTGAAACCGCACAGCAGGGAGGCGAAGATTAAATCAAAGAATCGCAACTGTATCCAGTTTAAAGTGAAGCCGATCGAGACGAAAGCGAGTGAGTAAAGCACTGCAACAAAGTGTGCCAGAAAGTGGAAAGCAGAGAATTCGAGCCCAAGGAAGGTGGAAAGCGGCGACGAGAGACGACAAGGGCGAAAGACTGACAGGCAGTGACTGTGCAAAAAAAGAGAGAGACTGCTTGGAACGAGAAACCTCAATAGAATCCATACTTCGCGAGTGAGACCAGATTTTGGATTTAAACGGAACAGAGAAGGAAGGTTTTTGGACTCAAATAAGGAACTACAGAGGACTAGACCAAAGTATTCAGAAAGAAAGCGACAGGAAGATAAAGAAACAGCGAGGGTGAAAGCGAAAGCGGCGGCGCCATTGAAGTAGTGAGAGTGAACGAAAGTGGCGCTTCAGAAGGCAAGCGGAAAAGTGGCGATTTAAGATAATAACGGAGGAACTAATACGTTAATTAACTGATCAACCAAGGTGAACGGATCCTATTAAAGTGATTAAATTTGGACTGTAGGCTTTCGATAAGTGGGAAGTCCGAGAGACAGAGACATTAAAGACTTTATGATACAAGAAGTTTCCCACAAGAACTGTTACACGTAAGAGTGAAAAAGAACTATATACCAACAAAATAACTTTATATCTATACATGACTAATTTCTCTAACAAGTGCAAACGGTGATTAATTTCTTTGTAATTGTGTAATCTTGAATAATTGAATAATTGATATTTATTTAATTGCATAGAGGATTGTTTAGGAATCAAGTAATAATAGAACTTTAATTAAATAGTAACGTCTGTATAAGTTAACTAAAACAATTAGTTAATCCTTATCTATATATCTATAGTATTGATATTTGACTTTATAGATTCATTTTCATAGATTAATCATTTTATTGTATTAACTATATTAAGACTTAATGAAGTGTTAGAACCCTTAAGTTTTTTCCCCTTACCTCCTTCATTTTATTCCTCCTTTTCCTCATTAGAATATATAAGTTATCTTGATATATCTATATACCTAATTGTTTACCAGAGTGTTAAGTGCTGAGAATACATATAAAAACTATAAGTTAATTGTCATTGGAAGACCTATATATCATAGGCTCTAGAGATCAGTACACTATTAATATATTATAAATAACAATCTCGAAAAACAGAAAAAGTATGTAATTGTATGAAATTCTGGGAGAACCTAACAAAAAAAATCATCAAGATGACAAGCACCGGCATAACTACCATAACCAAAACTACCAAAAAAACGACTCCAAACCAGGCCTCCCTGGTTGCATCCCCTGCCCAACAGAAATCTATAGATACGATGTTAATGACAGAAAAAGAAAAGACAGTCCCCACTTCCAGCATGCAAAACATTCAGTCAGCTCTAGCAATGATACAGGAAATGATGATCAAGACCCAGGAAACGATTGCCAATAATCATGAAGAGACAAGACGAAATTACGATGATTTGAAATCTGATGTGGGAAAGATAAATGACAATATACAGAAAATGGACGACAAAATAGAAAAGATCCAACAAAACATGGCTAAAAACGAACAAAGGATTCAAAAGACAGAACTTAAAATGGAACAGACAATAAAAAAAGTGGAAATGCTGGAACATCAGCAGCGGGCAAGTAACCGGGAGACGGAAGACTCACTTACATTCCTTGAAATGGAAAAATCATCATTCTATTTAAGGTTCCAAAACATAACGGAAACCAAGGAGGAAGATCTGGGAGAGACTATGACGGAGATTCTTGCGGAAGCGTTACAGAGAGATAAAAACGATATAAGAAGGGATATAGACGAAGTTTACAGGGTGCATACTAATTATGCACGAAGGAACAAACTCCCAAAAGAGGTACATGTCCGATTTACAAAAAAAACAGTAAAAGAGGAGATATACAGAAAAATGAGAGAGGAGGCGATGTACTACAAGGGGAAGGAAATAATAACACTGAAGCAAATCCCGAGACGTGTGAGAGAACAGAGGAGAAACTACAACTTCCTTACATCACAATTAAACAAACACAAAGTGATGTTCCGTTGGCTAATACCAGATGGCATTTTAATTTCATGGCAAGACAAGAAAGTGAAGATAGACAACCTAGAAGGAGCCCAGGAGTTTTTTGATCAATATTTTGTTATGGAAGAAGACCAAGAACTTAGAGAAGAACCCGAAAACAAAAGCCAAGAAGAACAATCCATAGAAGAAACGGAAGATGAACAAGAGGAAAAGAAGAAGTTGGAAAGAGAAAAACTGGAGAGAGAAGGAGCAAGGGGAAAAACACAAAGAATAACAAGAAACACAAGCAAACAAAAGACAACCAATAGATAAGACGGAAGATGGAACAGGAAATAAAAATGATCTCAATCAACATAAACGGATTAAACGCCCCAACTAAAAGAACCCAGACATTTGCTAAATTACAGAAATTGGAGATGGACATAATCAACCTACAAGAAGTCCATATCAAAAAATGTCACCAAAAATTACTAGAAAATACAAGATTAGGGAACCTTTACACTTCACTATCAGATCAAAAAAAAAGAGGCATTGCAGTTTACACTAAGAAACATCTAAAAACAAAACAGGTATATACAGATGATGAAGGCAGAGTTCTAATGATTGAAATACAAACAGAGTCAAAAATAATACTATTGATCTCGATCTATGCACCGAATGAAAACCAACAGGCTTTTTATAAAAACATACATAATAAAGTAAAGGATCTAGATTATGAAAATATTTGCCTTATAGGTGACTTTAATGCAATTTTAGACACAGAAAAAGATTATAAGAGCACCAAGAAAAACAAAAGTAGGAAAAAAACCCTGCCAGACACTTTTATGGAAATGGCACAAGAACTATGCCTACAAGATGCGTGGAGGGAAATAAACAAAGAAAAAAAGCAGTATACGTTTTATTCCAATCCGCATCTATCCTGGTCCAGGATAGATATGGCTTGGATGACAACAAACCTCAGGAAAGATCTTGAAGAAATAGAAATATCGACAAACGTATGGGCAGACCATAGTCCGATCAAAATAATTTGGAAAGGATATCATAAAAAAAAGAGATGGATGATGAATACTGAAAATGTAAAAGACAAAGACTACATACAAATGATAGAAAAAGAAATGGAAATTTTCTTCAAGATTAACAACAAAGAGCAAACCTCCCTCCAGAATTTGTGGGACACGGCGAAAGCGTATATAAGAGGTCTGACAATAGCATATGTGGCAAAGAAAAATAAAGAAAAGCAACAGAAAAGAGATCGACTCTTGAAAGAACTCAAGGATTATGAATATGAACTACAGAATGAACCCCAGAATAAAAAAATCCGAGAAAAAATAAACCTGACCAAACATAAAATAAATTTGATCACACAAATAGAAATAGCGAGGAAAATTAAATTAGTGAAACAAAACTACTTCGAACACGCCAACAAGACAGGGCGGTGGTTAGCATACAAATTGAAGAAAGAAAAAGAAAAAAGGACCATACATCAATTACAGGACAATACTGGTGAGATACAATACAGGAATAAGGACAAAAAGAATATAGCAAGAACATTTTTTCAAAAACTGTATGAACAGGAAGAACTCCCAGAAGAAGATATTAGACAATACCTAAAAGAAGTGGAAATTAAAGAACTAAAAGAGGTACATAGAGACTTGTTGGATAGGCCAATTACAATGACAGAACTTATTGAGGCGAGGAAAAAACAGAAAATAAACAAAACCCCGGGACCGGATGGAATACCAGCAGAGTTCTATAAGAACTGCCAACATTCCATAGACGAAATCCTGCTTAGAGTATTCAACGATGCAATTATGGAAGCCAAAATTCCAAACTCCTGGACAGAGGCCATCATCACATTGATACCTAAAGAAGAAGCGGACCACACACATATCCAAAATTATAGACCGATATCTTTGTTGAACGTAGACTATAAATTATTCACATCAATTATTACAGAAAGAATCAAAAAAATAATTAAAGATTATATTCACCCGGATCAAAATGGCTTCATTCCAAAGAGACAGTTAAAAAATAATATGAGATTAATAGTTGATGTACTAGAATACTATGAAATGAATATAGATAAACAATCGGCTCTAATATTTCTGGACGCGCAGAAGGCGTTCGATAACCTCAATTGGAAGTTTCTCACGTTACAACTGGAAGCCATGAAATTCGGGGACAAATTCACAAATATGATAAAGAGAATCTATTCTCTCCAGACAGCAAGGATAACAATCAACGGCGATCTGACAGAGCAATTCCCAATATTGAAAGGGGTGAGACAGGGGTGCCCCTTGTCCCCCCTATTATTTATACTGGCCTTGGAAATTCTTTTAAAGGAAGTTAGAAGAGATAACGAAATAAAAGGCCTAAAAATTAAACGGGAAGAGTATAAACTCCAGGCTTTCGCCGATGACATCGTATTTATAATAGAACAGCCAATAACAACCGGCACCAAGCTATTAGATAAAATAGAGAAATATGGGAGAGTAGCTGGGCTCAAAATTAATAAACAAAAAACAAAGATATTAACCAAGAACCTCACCAACCAACAAGAAAAGCAACTAGAAGATGAATTAGGCATACAAACGGCAAAGAAAGTAAAATATCTAGGAATATGGCTGACCAACAAAAGTACATCAATTAGAGAAGATAATTATGATAAATTAATAAAACAAATTAAAAAGGACTTAGGAGTCTGGAAAAATTTACAATTATCACTTCTGGGAAGGATTGCTTCAATCAAAATGAATGTGTTACCTCGAATATTATTCCTATTTCAAGTGATCCCAATAAAACCAGGGAAAAACTTCTTTAAAGACCTTAACAAACTAATAGCAGATTACATATGGCAGGGGAAGAAAGCAAGAATTAAATTAAAGTACATGCAGGACACAAGAGAAAGAGGAGGATTGGCACTACCTGACTGGGAAACATACTACAAGGCATCAGCATTAACCTGGATTAAGGAGTGGATGGAACTTAGAAACCATCGACTACTGAATTTGGAAGGATTCGATCTCCAGAGAGGATGGCACGCTTTTCTATGGGAGGGTACGGACAAAAAGCATGAATATTTCCAAAGACACACAATCAGACAAGCACTATACCAGATATGGCAGGGTATCAAAAAGACACATTATAACAAAATCCCAGAATGGCTATCAACAATGGAGGCCCAGATTTATCCAAACGCCTTGGACACCAACAAAATAAAAACTTACAAAGATTTGCTAAACAATCAGGGGGAACTAAGAAC
This sequence comes from Ptyas mucosa, assembly GCA_012654045.1. Taxonomy (NCBI): domain Eukaryota; kingdom Metazoa; phylum Chordata; class Lepidosauria; order Squamata; family Colubridae; genus Ptyas; species Ptyas mucosa. Next base: position 2,920 of record WNWU01006238.1, on the reverse strand, counting down.
GAGGCAAGAATTAAAGGAGATGGGTACAGACATTGATTGGTGGCCATACGCACAAATAAAATCAAGATATAAGAAAGATTTGGCCCAATTTGGATTTCAAAAAGGTCAGACTCAATTAGATAAAATTTTGCAAGGGACACAGGATAAATTGATTAAAAAAATTTACAATTATTTACGAGGATACAAATTAGAAGAAGAGACAGTAAAAGAAAATATGATAACCTGGGCAAAAAATTTCGGCTATAATATTGAATTAGATAAGTGGGAAAAATTATGGACAATAAATTACAAACTGACAATGTCTGTACCCTACAAAGAAAACCTCTATAAAATGTTCTATAGGTGGCACCTGCCACCAGCCAGACTAGCAAGAATGTTTCCCGGTACACCATCAATATGTTGGAAATGTAAGCGTCACAAAGGCACCTATTATCATATGTGGTGGACCTGCCCAATGGCAAAACAATATTGGCAAAGGATTAGAACTCAAATAGAGGAAATAACACAACAAAAAATAGAAACAAGACCAGAAACCTTTCTACTTGGCATACTAAATGGAAAATATGAAAAGGAAACAACATATTTAATCATACACATGATAACAGCAGCACGAATAATATACGCGCAATATTGGAAGAGTAGTGATATACCAACAGAGGACAGGACAATCAGCAAAACCATGGAATGTGCAGAATTAGATAGACTCACAAAGGAACTACAAAATAGGGAGGAACACGACTACTACTTAGTATGGGAAAAGTGGTATACCTGGTTGGAAGATAGAAAAGGGAAAAAGGATTAAGAACTAAAGGGAATGACCAATATAGAAAGAGAATAAACAAATTACAAACATAGGTCAATAAAGAACCACAAAGACAGTTAGAAAGGAAAGACCAAATAAAGAGGAGTCAAAAGACGAATAAGAATGTATATTACAGTTGCGATAAACTAGATGTATATTTGAATTGGTGTTTATATGTTTATATGTTTTTTATGTTTTTCTGTTTTGTTTAGTCTGTAGTTATAAATAAAAAAAAAAAAAAAAAAAGAAAGAAAGAAGTGGTGGTGAGGCCCCTCCTCAAGAAGCCCTCTCTGGATCTGGCTGTTTTGGCTAACTATCGTCCAATCTCCAACCCTCGTTTTATTGCGAAGGTTGTTGAGAGTGTGGTGGCGCGGCAGCTTCCACAGTACCTGGATGAAGCTGTCTATCTAGATCCGCTCCAGTCTGGCTTCAGGCTTGGGCACAGCATGGAAATGGCATTGGTCACATTGGTGGATGATCTCTGGAGGGCTCAGGATAGGGGTGCTCCCCTATCCTGGTCCTGTTAGATCTCTCAGCGGCTTTTGATACCATCGACCATGGTATCATGTTGTGCCGGTTGGAGGGGTTGGGGGTGGGGGGCACCCTTTTGTGGTGGTTTTCCTCCTACCTCTCTGACCGATCACAATCTGTGTTGGCAGGGGGGCAGCGGTTGACCCCGAGGTGCCTTGTTTGTGGGGTGCCATAAGGGTCGGTCCTCTCGCCTCTTCTGTTCAACATTTATGTAAAGCTGCTGGGTGAGATCATCCGTGGCTTTGGGGTGGAGTTCCTTCAGTACGCTGATGACACCCAGCTGTACATCTCCACCCCAGGCCACCCCAACGATGCCCTTGAAGTGATGTGCCTGGAGGCCGTGCATGCCTGGATGGGGAGAAACAGACTCTGACTCAACCCTTCCAAGACCAAGTGGCTGTGGCTTCCGGCATCCCGATATAGTCAGCTGGTGCCATCGCTGACTATTCGGGGTGAATCTTTGCCCCCCACAGAGAGGGCTCGCGATCTGGGTGTCCTCCTGGATGCACGTCTGTCTTTAGAAGAGCATATGATGGCCGTGGCCAGGGGGGCTTTTTATCAGGTTTGCCTGATACGCCAGTTGCGTCCCTTTCTGGATCGGGACTCCCTATGCACGGTCGCTCAGGCACTTGTCACTTCCTGCCTGGACTACTGCAATGCTCTCTACATGGGGCTCCCCCTGGGGTGCACCCAGAGGCTCCAGCTGGTCCAGAATGCAGCAGCGCAGGGGATTATGGGAGTGACGGGGCGCTCCCATGTGACACCTCTCCTGCACGAGCTGCACTGGCTCCCGGTGGTCTTCCGGGTGTGCTTCAAGGTGTTGGTGACCACTTTTAAAGCGCTCCATGGCTTAGGGCCGGGGTATCTACGAGACCGCCTTCTGCAGCCAATAGCCTCCCACCGGCCAGTACGCTCGCATAGAGAGGGTCTCCTCAGGGTGCCATCTGCCAGACAATGTCGGCTGGCAACCCCCAGGGGGAGACCCTTCTCTGTGGCGGCACCCGCCCTCTTGAACAACCTACCCCCAGAGATACGCACGATACCAGACCTTCAGACTTTTCGTTGGGCCCTAAAAACTCACTTATTTCATCTAGTTGGGCTGGCTTGATCCCATCCTTTGGTTTTAATTTGTAATTGGTTTTAACTGGGTTGTTTTAAATTGTGGGCTGAAAATATTTAATACCTTTTAAACTGTTTTTAAATTTTGTATGCTATGTTTTATTTTGGCTGTTCACTGCCCTGAGTCCTGCTGGAGAAGGGCGGTATAAAAATCAAATAAATATAAATAAATATATATCTGGGCACCTAAACTCCTCCAGACTTTCCATAGAAAATACCCCGAAAAACCCTGAAGGGATAACCAGTTTGGGGAGATGTAATATAAGTTGTAATTGTAAATTTTGTATGGCAAATGCCTCTGTTATGGGGGGCTGAATGTCAGCTAGCTTGATGCTTGCTGCCATAAAATAAGGGGGTGGGAGAACTGTGGAGGATTTACATCGCAGTTTTGCAACTGTGGTTAGCTTCAAGATAGGGGTGAAATCTAAAATTTATTACTACCGGTTCTGTGGGCATGGCTTGGTGGGG
>WNWU01006237.1:0-11967 GCA_012654045.1 Ptyas mucosa | reverse complement strand
AGGGAATCCTTTACAATTTGTAATTTGTATTGCTGCTTCAATTATTATTATTCCTTTCTTATTACATCCACTTTTCAAAAAGGAGTTTTACGTTTCAAACAGGGGCTTGTCAATAATTACTTTTAGCTTTCACTTCTTCACGCCCCGTTAAAACTCAAACGCCATCTTGCTTTCACTTTCAGCTTAGGAAGAATCGTTTAAAGAAAGTAAATCTTTGGAGTTAAAAGGAAAAAAAAATACTTGCTGTTTGATTCGTACTGCTTGTGCTCCGCCAGCTTGATTCAAAAAATATCTGTTTAAAGTTGGTGCTGGAATGGTTAACGACATCTAGCTCTGCAAAGCAGAGGCATCCAGGGTCCGGAGTACTGACAGGCTTAACGGGGAGCTCTCATCTTCAAGCGCCAGATTATGTATGAAATCCGGCACTTTCAGGGAGCTCTACCCCACCCGTCTACTCACTTTCCCCCCTCATACCAGGGGGAAAGTTTTCAAACCGCAAGACAGCTGATAGTCGCTGTTCTTTGCGGTTCTACGGAGCCCTGGGCTGGCGCTTCAAAAAGAAGCGTCTGGCGATGTCGCTGTGCCACTGGAAGTCCCTCAAAAATATAGTCAATTCTTGAGTATGTGTTATATATCTTAGAGTAAAAAGTGTACACTCTTTCAGTTCCTTTCACTTCTGTCCAGACATCCACCACGCCATTTTGAAGCATCCACTTATTTAAAGTCCCCATTTTATTTGCTCCTCCATAACGAGTGGGGTTGGTGCTATCTATTTTATCTCTAATTAAATTAAAATCCCCAGCCACAATTACTTTCCCTACACTTTCAATTTCCAAAATTTTAGTTATTTTTTCAAGAAATTCTTTTTGTTTCTCATTCGGTAGATATAAATTAACCAGTGTCACTTTTTCCTCGTTAATATTTCCCACAATTATTACATATCTTCCTTCACCATCCACAATTACTTGTTTTTTTTCAAAGTATACCCTATCTGATATCAGTGTTGCAACTCCTCTAGCTTTTGAAGTTCCAAAAGATTTTTCATAAATTTGCATACCCTTTATATACATTTTATTTGTATCTTCAGATTTCTGATGGGTTTCTTGCAAAAATAATATATCTGGTAAATCTCTTTTAATTTTAAGTTCCAATCGTCTCCTCTTGATCTGATTCCCTGTGCCCTTCACATTCCATGTCATTATTTTTATTAAACCCATTTAAACTGTAATTTTCTTAATCCTTTCCCCTCCTCTTCCTTTCTGTGCCCAAATCCCAACACCAATCTCCCACATTCCAAACAACATTCAACATAAAAAAAAATAATGAAAAAAAAATAAAAAAAGACATAAAACACAACAGACATTGAATAACAAACAATCTTCGTCCCCCACATCCTCAATTGGTTTCCGCCTCTATAAAGAGAGTGGGGGAGAGGGGACGTGCTAATGGTCGGGTCACTTCTTTTGGGCAGTCTACTTAAGTTCATCTCTCAAAGAAAAAGGTGGTAACTTTTCCCCGCACTCAGCTTCCTGCAATTCTTTTTCAAGATCCTTCAATTTCTTATCCACTCTGTCTCCCATTGTATCATCACGACTTTTTTTTTGTTCCACCATCGCAGGTGAGATTTCCTTCAGCTTTAACCCTTTAGGGTCTTGTCCTCCAGCAGCCCCTTTCTCTTCTGGTGTTGATGTTCTTACATATGTTCCACCCATCTTAAGCATTTGATCTTTTATCTCTGTTATGTCCTCATACTTTACAATCAGTCCAAGTTCATGTAAATATGACACTGCATCTGTTTCCAAAGTAATTGTTTGCATTCTTCCTTTATAAAAAATTTTTAGTTGCTGTGGTGGCCTCCAGTTATATTTAATCCCATTGTCTCTCAGAACCTTTGTAATTGGTTTCAAAAAGAATCTCCGCGCTCTTTCTTCTCTTGATATATCCGGAAAAACTTGAATAATTTTCTCCTCAAATTTCAGAGCTTCACCCATCTCTCTCACTTTCACCATCACCTCCAATTTATTACTGAGATTTGCAAATCTGACAAGTACATTTCTATTTAAGCCATTTTGTCTTTTATATCCGATTCTAAAAACGCTTGCCAGATCTGTTGCTGTAAATGTGAGTTGTGTATCAAGATCATTAAGCCATTTTAAAACTCTTTGTTTTAGATTGTCTACTGTTTCTTCTTGAATTCCTCTGATAACCAGATTATATTTCCTTGATTCTTCTTCCAAAAGACAGATTTTTTTATCTTGTTGTTCATTTTTAAAAAAGATTTCTCCAATTTGCCGATCTGTCTTTGCATCATGTGCATGGATCTGCTCAATTTCATCTTTAATAGTTGTCATTTCTACTGTTTGCTTTGCAAAATTTTCATTCATTTCTTGTTTCATACTTTTAATTTCCAGTGTCATATTATCCATCCTATCTAACAGTCCTGATATTTTTTCACTAATTTTATTTAAGGCCACAGCAACTTGTTGCATTTCTAAAGATTGTTGGGTCGCCATAGTTTAATAAGTTTTTAATTATCCACTTTTGCCAAGAGGGTCTTTAATGAAGATTAAGGGACAGCAATTCCCAATTGAAGCTGAGACAGCTTATTATTGCACTCAAAAGGGCCAACAATAAAAGTTTATAACTCTCAATTCAGCTTGCGTAATTTCCTTAAGGAAAAGAAAAACAAAACAAAACCCTAACATCCGTTGGAAGGCTCTGCCCAGGAATGAGTTTGCTGTTTCAGCCAGGCACTTTTACAAACAAAAGATCAGCTTAAAAATCACGTATTCTTCTGAAAGAAAAAAAATCTTTTCCCCAGTCTTTGATGTTCCGTGCCTTTGCCCCACAGCAAAAACAAACACAGATCGCGATGATAATGAGAACAGAAGGCAGATATTTACTCCGAATACACAGCGACTGCCTATCTAGTCACCCCCCCTCACTCCTTCCACTTTCCCACGCTATGAAAAACTTCAAAATTCAAGTGGTTCAGGGTGACCTACCAGTTCCAAAGTCAATCTGCTGGGTCAGTAGCTCTTCCAATACAATTTGTAAAATTTTGGCTCCTATCAGTGCATTTCAAACACTTTAATCCACATTTATCTTCTGTAAAATGCCCTGCGAAGTGGAGAAAACGTCCTCACACCACCACGGCCATAACCACGCCTCCCACCAGGACATCACTTCAAGGGCATTGTTGGGATGGCCTGGGGTGGAGATGTACAGTTGAGTATCATCAGCATACTGATGGAACTCCACCCCAAAACCACGGATGATCTCACCTAGCGGCTTCACATAAATGTTGAACAGAAGGGGTGAGAGGACTGACCCCTGCGGCACCCCACAAACAAGGCACCTCGGGGTTGACCTCTGCCCCCCTGCCAACACCGACTGCGACTGGTCAGAGAGATAGGAGGAGAGCCACTGTAGGACGGTGCCCCCCACCCCCAACCCCTCCAACCGGCACAGCATGATACCATGGTCGATGGTATCAAAAGCCGCTGAGAGATCTAACAGGACTAGGATAGAGGAACAACCCCTATCCCAAGCCCTCCGGAGATCATCCACCAATGTGACCAATGCTGTTTCCGTGCTGTGCCCAGGCCTGAAGCCGGACTGGAGCGGATCTAGATAGACAGCTTCGTCCAGGTACCGAGGAAGCTGTCGCACCACCACACTCTCAACAACCTTCGCCACAAAGTGAAGGTTGGAGACCGGACAGTAGTTAGCCAAAACAGCTGGATCCAGAGAGGGCTTCTTGAGGAGGGGCCGCACCACCACCTCTTTCAAGGCGAACGGCATGACACCCTCACTCAAAGAAGCGTTAATAATCCCCTGGAGCCAGCCTCGCGTAACCTCCCGGGAGGCCAGCACCAACCAGGAGGGACATTGGTCCAATAAACATGTGGTCGCGTTCAGCCGTCCCAGTATCCTGTCCACGTCCTCAGGAGTGACAGCGTCGAACTCTTCCCAAATGACATTCTCAAGACCGGCCTCCATCATCCCGTCTGTACCCACCCAGTCAGAGACCAAGCCTTCCCGAATCTGAGTGATTTTATCGTGCAGATACTGGACAAAATCCTCAGACCGACCCTGCAAGGGATCCTCCCGTGCTCCCAGATGGAGGAGGGAGCGGGTCACCCTAAACAGGGCAGCTGGGCGGTTATCTGCAGATGCGATAAGAGCGGAAAAATAATTACATTTTGCTGCTTTTATCGCCACTAGGTAGGTCTTAACATGAGATCTTACCAGTGTTCGGTCAGATTCGGAACGGCTAGACCTCCAACTGCTCTCCAGGCATCTTTTCTGTTGCTTCATCTCCCTTAGCTCCTTGGAGAACCAATGAGCCAGGTAAACTCGGCGACGGGTCAGAGGCCGCAAAGGCACGACTCGGTCCAAAGCGTCAGCGGCCGCCCTATCCCAGGCGGCCACCAGTTCTTCAGCCAAGCCATGAGTCAGAGCCTCAGGGAATGGCCCAAGCTCCATCTGGAACCCATCAGGATCCATCAGGCACCTGGGGTGGAACCATCTAGTCTGTTCCGCCTCCCTGCGGTGGGGTGTGGTAGTTAGAAAGTCAAGCCTAAGAAGGGAATGATCTGACCATGACAAGGGCTCAATCACTATCTCCCCTATCTCAAGATCATTTGTCCACTGACCCGAGACAAAAATCAAGTCCAGAGTGTGTCCTCCCGTGTGAGTGGGTCCATGAATTAATTGGGTCAGGTCCATGGCCATCATGGAAGCCATGAACTCCTGGGCCGCCTCAGACGCTTCGCCGGCAGATGGCAAGTTGAAGTCCCCCATGACCATGAGCCTGGGGGTCTCCACCGCCACCTCGGCAATCATGTTGAGCAGCTCGGGCAGGGCAGCTGACACGTGGCATGGAGCCAGGTACGTAATCAGCAAGCCCATCTGCCTCCCATGTTCCCACTTCACAAGGAGGGACTCACATCCGGCTATCTGAGGTACAGTGGCCTCCCTTGGAGCAAGTCCTTCCTTTACAAGAACCGCCACCCCTCCCCCTCCCCTCCCCTGGGACCTCGGTTGATGGAATGCATAGAAACCTGGTGGGCACATCTCGAGGGAAACCCCCCCCTCCTGGCCCAACCAGGTCTCCGTAATACCTACCAGGTCCGCACCCCCCTCCTGAACCAGATCACAAATGAGGGGGGCTTTATTTACCACGGACCTGGCATTGCACAACATCAACCGAAGGCCCAGGCCCTGGGGGTCTGAACTGTCAAGAGTATTGCCAGAATTGCTGTGACTATAAGATTAGTTACAAACTGCAAAGATTCAAACAGGCCAATCTCCGTCTCGCAATTAACTACAAGCCTTCCCCGCCCTAGTTAATTGCTCACTGACTCACTATATAAGTAGGAGCTTGTTGCCTGCCAAACAGATTCAGCAAGATTCAGCAAGATAAGCCAAGACAACCGAGAGCCAAGAAGCCTGAAGAAGCCTGGACTCAGAGAGCTGAGTAAAGAGACAGAGCTGGAACAAAGTCACTGCCTGATGCCTGAGCTAGAGCTGAAGCTCAGAGCCAGAGAGCCAGAGAGCCAGAGAGAAAGGAGAAGAGAGCTTGCCTTTGCTGAGCTGAGCATGCAAGCCAGCATATGCCTGCAAGCTAGCATCTGCTGTTGTCTCTGAGCTGTAGTTGCTGCTGCTGCTGCTGCTGAAGCCACGACCAAGAGGAAGAGCTGGAGAATTTCCCTGCTAGAAGTTTCCTGCCAGAAGCTTCAAACCACGATGCTGATTGGATCAACTCTACAGGTGACTTGATTCACAGAAGCCCTCTACAGGACATTCTCACTCATCACTGCTGCTGCTTCCCACTGCCTTGATGATATACCGATCCTGAAACTACTTAGTGTTGTATTAGCTTTTGCCTTTCCCTGTGGAAAGGGTTAAGAGGACTGGTTTCAGTACTGCAGGAGAGGAACGTGGAGAGACAGCCTGGCTTCAGCTAATGAAGATAAGTGTTAGTTATTGATGTGTTTTAAAGACATTTGTCCTTTTTTAAAGTTTCTAGTAAAGTATATTTTTACAAAACTCCTCAGTTTCATTTCAGCCCCAGTGCGTTTGCATGTGAACAGGTTCACGGTCCGTTGGGACAAACCTCAACCCCCCGTAACAAACAACCCAGGGAATGAGAAGAGCTTTGGGGGCCGGAGCGCACAATCGCTCGCAGGTAGCGAGTGCTTCCTCCCCTAACATGATATGGCCCCCTGCTCCCACCATATTTGCCCCTCCCACTCACAGTACCGATGTAAACACCCTCCCCAGTATAGGAACTAGCCCACCCCACCCCCCCAAGACCCAGCCCCGACGCCTGTGGGTTGCCCCGCAAACCCACCCCAGTCGTACACATTACATCCTCCCTCTCACCCCTTAAAAAGCGAATTTAAAAAGAATACAAAGAACTTTTAAAATCCCCCACACCCTTGTGCCACCTCTTGGGATTCCAGGACCCGTCCTTGAGGTATTTCTTGGCAAGGCCAATAGGCCACTTCCAGGAATGGGGGGCATTCCTTAAAGTGCATAAGTCTGTTCTTGAGTATAGTCCTGGAGCCATTGGCAGCCATGGAAGAGGGTGTGAAAGTGGTAAACAGGAGATGTTGAAAACAGGCTGGGAACTGGCTGAGATTCTCTCAAGCATCGGAAACTTCCTCCCCCAGGTGTCACCTCACAACACCTGGGTGGGGCATAGATGATAACCGCCATCGTCCTCTCAACACGACGGCATCCCGAGGTTCATTTGGGAGATCTATCCGGTGGTACTCTCAGCCACTGCAGAGCTCTCACCCCTGCATGACCAGTTCGATGTCATAAGACCACAACTGCCCTCTCACGGCAGTGGGAATCACTGCCCAAAAGCAAGCCAGTTCCATGGAGGAGGAAAACCAGTGACCTCCTAGCCGTCTAAGTCCGAGTCCCAGCTCGTTGATCCTAGGCAGGGTCCCCAGATGGACCAATGGGGTACAGGGCTTAACACCCCCGCTGGAGGTGTAGGGAAGCCTCTTAGGGTTGATCCACCCCTAAAGGCCCCTCATGCCCAAGGAGTGCCCAAAAAATGTAATAGGCGCAACCGATGTAACGCCAGCAGGTAATCTCAGCGGTGAACAGCAGAGGGCAGAGGCAGTCCCTTGATGGCCCATGGGTACAGCAAGTCTCGTATTCACCGTCGGTACCAGCAGAGCAAGACCAGAGCCAGCGAGCCACCTCCAACTCCCCTCGAGTCCACTGCTCCGGCTCTCCTCTCCTCCGACCAGCCTGAGACCCCCCCGGACTTTCCAGGAGACCCTCTCCGACACTCCAGGAGAGGGTCAGCGCCGTCCCCACTCCTCGACCTCTCAGCAACCCAGCCCGCCGACTCCACCGCTTCAGCCTCTCCAGGGCCTTGCAGCTCCGTTGCCGAACACCGAATTCCATTGCCGAAAGCCCGGATGCCATTCGCCTAGCCCTGCAGCAGCCATCAGTCTCGCCCCGGCGTCAGCGAACAACTTCAGCGAGCAACTTCAGGGACTCACAACGGCCCCTGCGGTCCTCTGGTAAAGCCTCTCTCCACCCATGTTGGGGGGTAGCAAAACAACTCCCCCCAACAGTCCTGTTTAGCCAGAAATCGCTTACCCTCGGCAGAGGCTCAACACGTGGTGGCCATTTTGAAGGCGGAAGTTAGTTTAAATTCTAATCTTTGGCCAACTATTTTTTCTAACCACATATGAATCCGTAGCCAAAATTCTTTCGCTTTTTTGCATGTCCACCACATGTGGTAGTACGTGCCTGGTACTTGATTGCATTTCCAGCATTTCGGGGATACATTACTAAACATTTTAGCCAAACTTGCTGGCAGAAGGTGCCACCTATAAAACATTTTATATAAGTTCTCCTATGATGTGGCCAGTGTTAATTTCCTATTTCTTTCCAATAGCTTTTGCCATTTTTCCAATTCAATATTATACCCAAAATTTTCAGCCCATACCACCAGTCTCTTTGACTTGTTCTTCCTCCATTTTATAATCTAGTAAATATTTGTAAATTACCTTTATCAATTTCTCATCCGTCCCCAATAATAATTTATCTAGAGTTGTTAGTTCTCAATACCTCACATTTTCACATCTTTCGTATAACAAGATTGAATTTGTAGGTATGACCACCACTCCAGTTCCACCCCTTGTGCTTTTAATTCTAGTTTTCAGTTCCCTTTTTTCATTTAGTATATCCTTGTATGAGACAATTTTTCCCAAATTAATAAGATTTGGGTGTACCAGCGCTTCTAAGGTGGAGAGCCAGACCAGCATTTTCATGTAATTCTGTTGTTTAATTTTGTTCCATACCACCAATAAAGCATGTTGTATATAGTGCCTTTGGAAATATTGATGTGCCATGTGTCTTCCATACCATAGAAATGCATGCCACCCTGATTGAATATCATGGCCTTCTAGTGTTAATAATCTCTTATTCCGTAGCATTATCCACTCTTTAACCCAAGTAATTGTTGCAGCTTGATAATACAGTTCCCAATCGGGCAAACCAAACCCTCCTCTTTCTTTTGATTCTTGCAGTAATTTCATTTTGATTCTTGGTTTCTTTCCTTGCCATATAAATTTCGACATTATCTTATTCAGGTTTCCAAAATATTCTTTCTCTAATTTTATAGGGATGTTTTGAAATAAAAAAAGTATCTTTGGCAGGATGTTCATTTTTATTGCCGCTATCCTGCCCATAAAGGAAAGTTGCAGGTTCTTCAATCTCTCCAGGTCTACCTTGATTTGGTTTGTTAGTTTGGTATAGTTATCCTCTTTAATCGTTATGCACCTTGCAGTCAAATAGATTCCTAGATATTTCACTTTCTTCACTAACTGAATACTTATTCCCTTAGTCAAATCGTCTTTTTGTTTGTCATGTTCTTGGCTATCATTTTAGTTTTTTCCTTATTTACTTTTAATTCGTCTACTTCTCCATATTCCTCTAATACCTCCATAAGCCTCAGGCCCGATTGCAATGGTTCCTCTGTAATGAAAACTAAGTCATCTGCGAAGGCTTGCAATTTATAAATTTCTCTTTTAATTTCCAATCCTTTAATTTGTGTATACTTTCGCATAATCCTTGTTAGTACTTCCAATGTTAATATAAACAATAACGGCGATAACGGACACCCTTGTCTTGTACCTTTCTGAATTCTAAAGTTTTGCGTCACTTCGCCGTTCACTATTACTCTAGCCTCCTGCTTAGAATATACAGGTGAAACTCGAAAAATTAGAATATCGTGCAAAAGTTCATTTATTTCAGTAATGCAACTTAAAAGGTGAAACTAATATATGAGATAGACTCATTACATGCAAAGCGAGATAGTTCAAGCCTTGTTTTGTCATAATTTTGATGATTATGGCTTACAGCTCATGAAAACCCCAAATTCACAATCTCAGAAAATTAGAATATTGTGAAAAGGTTCAATATTCTAGGCTCAAAGTGTCCCACTCTAATCAGCTAATTAAGCCATAACACCTGCAAAGGGTTCCTGAGCCTTTCAATGGTCTCTCAGTCTGGTTCCGTAGGAATCACAATCATGGGAAAGACTGCTGACCTGACAATTGTGCAGAAAACCATTATTGACACCCTCCATAAGGAGGGAAAGCCTCAAAAGGTAATTGCAAAAGAAGTTGGATGTTCCCAAATGCTGTATCAAAGCACATTAATAGAAAGTTATGTGGAAGGGAAAAGTGTGGAAGAAAAAGGTGCACAAGCAGCAGGGATGACTGCAGCCTGGAGAGGATTGTCAGGAAAAGGCCATTCAAAAGTGTTGGGGACTTTCACAAGGAGTGGACTGAGGCTGGAGTCAGTGCATCAAGAGCCACCACACACAGACGGATCCTGGACATCTTAATTTCCTCCTCCATCTTATTGTTTGTATGTCAGTCTCGGTCCTCTAGTTGTTCTTGTTTATCTCTGTCATCTTGTTCTTGCACCTTCTTGTTCAAATCATTCCATTTCTGTTCGTCTTCTTTCATCTTGGTCTGCCTCTTTCTCCTCTATTTGCTGTTCTTCTTGACTCTTGCTCTCTATCTCTTCCCTACTTTCTTGCTCCTCATCTATAGCCAAGTAGTGGTCGTAAAATTTCTGCGCTTTATCCAAGATGTCAATTTTAAATTTTTTGTCCTGCCACAAAATCAACATTCCTTCTGGGATGAGCCACCTAAATATGACCTTATATTTGATCAGTTGCGTAGTTAAGAATTGGTAGTGTCTTCTTTGTTCCCTGACCCTTCTTGGGATTTGTTTTAGAGTTTGGATTTCTTTTCCTTTATAGATCATTGGTTCATCCCTTGTCCTCTTGTATATTTCATCTCTTGTTGTTTTTCTGGAGAACCTCACGTGGACCTCCCTTGGTAGTTTATGCCCTCTTGCATAATTTGTATGTATTCTGTATATGTCATCTATGTCACCTTGGATCTCATGTTTATTTTTCTGTAGGGTGTCTGCTAGTAGTTCTATCATGATCTTTAATAAGTCTTCTTCCTTGTTTTCCACTACATTTTGAAATCTCAAGAAGAAGGCTGCTTTTTCCATTTCTAGATGGACGGTCACCTCTTCCAGATCTTTGTTCACTGCAATAAACTTCTGTTCCATTTCTGTTCATTTCCAGGTCTGCTAGCTTTGCAGAACAAAATTGGAACAGAATTGATGCCAATTTATGGAATGGTCTACTTAGTGATGGTGACTCACTTAGTGATGGTGTCAGCATTTAGGGAGGAGAAACTGAAAGAGAGCAAGAAAAGGAGTCAGGAGAAGATGATGACTCGGATATGAAGCAAGAGAGGGTTGAAACACAGCAGTCAATGCCACGCAGGTCAGAGCGATGGAACAAAGGGATTCCACCTGACAGGTATTCTGCTAGTAAAGTTAAGGTGTGTAATGTGTGGTATGAGCCAAGAAACTATCAGGAAGTATTGGCACTACTCAAAATTGAACAAGTAAAGTGGAAAGAAGCCATGGACAAAGAAATGAAATCCGTGGGTGAACATAAAGTGTTCATATCTATGACTTTGCCACAAGGTTGCAAAGCCGTAGGATGTAAATGGGTGTACAAAAAGAAAGTACTACCCAACAATGAGGTACAATATAAAGCAAGGTTAGTGGCACAAGGTTTTTCACAAAGGAAAAACGTGCACTATGATGAGGTATTCACTCCAACTGTAAAGAGTGAAAGCATAAGGTTGGCACTAGCATTGGCAGCGGACATAAAATTTGGCATTTTGATATAACCACAGCATTCCTCAATGCAGAATTAGAGGAAGAAATTTACATGATTCAAGCACCAGGGTATGAAAGCAAAAAGCCTAACACTGTATATAAATTGAACAAGGCCATTTATGGGCTGAAGCAGTCAGCCAGGAATTGGAATATATGTTTAGATACTGCATTGATGGGTCTTTGGTTCAAGAGTTGCAAGGCTGATGGTTGCATATATACTGGAAAAATACAAGGTGGGGATTGTCAATTATTAGCATTTGTGGATGATCTTTTTTCATTGCAAAAGATCTGTCACAGGTAAAAGAATTTGCTAATCAATTAGAGAAAAAGTTTGAATTAAAAAATTTGAGTGAAATACAAAATTATCTTGGTGTAGAGATACAAAAAACTGAGAAAGGTGGTTATGTTCTCAGTCAAAGAAGGAAAAGTGAACAGCTGTTGGAGAGATACAACATGAACGATTGTAATTCTGCTCCAACACCTATGAGCACAGATTTTTATAACAGTTTGGGTGAGGACAAAAGTGAAGCCTGTGATCAAGAGATATATCAGTCTGCAATAGGGAGCTTGTTATATCTGTCACAGTGGTCCAGACCAGACACAGCTTGTGCAGTAAGCATCTTAAATCGCTTTACTCCTGCACCAACGCAATTGCATTGGATGTGTATAAAAAGGATTCTCAGGTATTTGAAGGGAACTGTGAACTTGGGT
>WNWU01006236.1:0-16865 GCA_012654045.1 Ptyas mucosa | reverse complement strand
CAGGCCTCCCTCCCCCGGCCCCTCCTCCCTGGTAATTCATCAGCTGCCGGCCGAAGGAGAGGATATGAGTCAGGAGCCAGGTGTCTCCGATCAGTCGGAGGATAATGAGGAAGGCCAGAGGTGGCTGGACCCACGCCAGCGCCGGCGTGATAAGAGAGCTCAACAAATGAGGAAGCGTGCCAGGGATTAGCTGAGTCACAGGCCACACCTCACAGGTTATTTAAGGAGTGGGGAAGCAGTTGGAATTCTGTGATGGACAAAGTTTTACCCTGGCTAGTCCTTGGAGCTAAGCATCAGCCGGCCTGAAAGATTTGGACTTTTGACTTATATTTTCCTTAATTGGGGTATATGTGTTTTGTTATCTGGTGGAGGTATTTCCCCCCCCCCTTGTTTAGTAAAGACCTTGGCAGCCGGTTTACAAAGGGCTGCCAAGCCGTGATAACGAACCTTCCGTGTGTGTGCTACTCCTTTAATCCTCGTCTGTCTGTGTGGGTTTGTGTGTGGGTGGAGGACGGGGACAGAACACGACTAATAGGTAAAAATGAATGCTGGATTTGTATGCACGTTCCCCCACATGCCAAAGGCGGACTTTTAATACATGCTGTTCCTTTTAATGACACGAAATGGAAAACTTTCACTTGGAAGGATGGGAGTGTTAGAGACAGTAAGATGACTGGCAAGAACACTATCCTAGCCATTGGAAGCAGGTTTCAGGAAGTAGCAACATACTGTTGGGAATTTATCAATAGCACCGCAGCTGGGAGTGCATCTGTGGATGTTGGAAAGTATCCTTATTATAACACAACATTTATTCTTCTTTCTTGAATGGTACCCTATATGAACATCTACATAATTTTACTTACTATGGATGTACACACCAGATATTAGGGTGTCCTACAACATGCCCATGTCCAGGACCAACAGATGTTTTAAGGTGTAGTGGGTTGTTCCTTTGTACTGCAGCAGCATCTATGGTCGAACAGACCCAGTCATCAGATGACTTAGCAATTCCGCTTTTAAATAATGTTTGGATGCTATGTGGTAGAAGGACATATCAACATATTCCTGCATGGTGGTCTGGTCGTTGTACTCTGGGATACATTGCTCCCTCTGTAATGATATCTGATCATTTACCTAAAGGACAGTTAAGGAACCATCGAAACATAGATGTTCAAAATCCCATTAATCATTATACTGCAACCATGTTAGCAAGGGGGGTTCTTCCTCCTTTAGGAGTAATGATGAATTACAGAGATTTGCATATTTTAGCAAATTGGACAACTGCATTGTTTAAGGCTACTGTCCATTCCCTAAAATTGATCAATGAAGAGATGTCACAAATTAGAGATATAGTGTTGCAAAATCGTTATGCTTTAGATATCATTCTAGCGGCCAAGGGTGGGGTATGTGCTTTAATTCATTCACATTGTTATATGTATATTACTGATCATAAGGCAAATATTTCAGCTACGATTGAACACATGGAAAACATGATTGCAGATAATCCAATTGGATCTACTATTCCACAATCTCCACAATGGGAGTGGTTATAGTCTTGGCTCCCAGATTTTGGATGGGTATGACAAATAGTATCCATTATTATATTAGTCATTATTGCTTTAATTTGTTGTTGCTGTTGCATACAATGTTTGCCTGGGTTATTAGCGATATTTCGTCCAAGAATTCGGCCCTCCAAATCTGAAATTATGTATGCTTGCAAAATCTTAAAAAATAAAAATAAAAAAGGAGGACATGTGGAGGTGAGTGTTCTCTCAGTAGCTGGCAGACCACGCTGTGTAAACAAGCACTTCCGCAGAGTCTTAATCTCATGAGGAATGCAAAGGCAGGATATCTGGTGGAGACCTTATCTCAAGCATGCAAACCCAGGCGCAGAGCATTGTGTGACACAGGAAGAGCACAAGAGAAAAACGAGGTGTTCACGTGAAAATCATGAGCCTTCTGTAACCAATCAGTACAAGTAAACGATGATTAATGTTTTGCCATGGTAGCTGTAAAATGACAATAAAAGGGAGCCTCTTGGATGGAGTCAGGGTGCCTTCCCCAAGGTGCCTTCCCACCGAAGTGCCTTCCCCAAGGTGCCTTCCCACCAAAGGGCCTTCCCGTGAATCATCATCCTGCCTACGCGTCTTTCTTCATCGAAACAACATTTGTTTATCAAAAGCAGCTAATAATATTACATGGTTTGATGATTTGATCACAAGTGTGTGGGTCAAACCCAATTATCCTATTCATATTTATGAAGATAACAAGGCTGCTCTAGAAATATCTTTAGCAGATGCAATTGGTAAAAGATCTAGATACATAGATATAAAATATAAACATGTGAGACAATTATGTAAACTAGGATTTATTAAAACCATACATTGTAAAACTGATGAACAAATAGCAGATATTTTGACAAAACCTTTAATGAATAAAGAACACATCATATTAACAAATAAGTTAAGTGTAAAAAAAGTATACAAAATGGATAAGGCATTTAGAGGGGGTTTTGTTAAATAATTAAATGCCTCATCCATAGGAGTAGGAACTTAAGACCCTGAAGAAGAATGGAGAGATCTAGTATTAATATTGTCAATCATAAGAAGCGTCCAATCAGTGTATATTAGTCCCCGCCTACATAGTATATAAGTAGATGTACCAACAGTTATTTGGTTGTATATAGTTGTTTGATGTATTGTATGGATACAATAAATACTTTTGTTTAACAGAAGAATATGGTCTCTGAATATTATTGGGTCAGATCCTTAATTCATTAACACTTTTTGCCATTCTAACAATTGTTTATCAGATTTAAGCACCGGTATCATTTGAAACAAAAAAATAAATCTGGGTAAAACATTCATCTTTACTGCTGCTATTCTCCCAAGTAAAGACAATTGCAATTTTCCCCAAGTTTGCATTTCTTTTTGTATCTTTTGCCACAATGGTTCATAATTATTTTGAAACAGTTTTATATTTAAATCTGCTACTTGTATTCCTAGGTATTTAACCTTTGATACTATTTCAAAACCTGCCACCATTTCGAGTTCCTTGTTTTGAGTCATTGTCAAGTTCTTTGTTATCATCTTAGTTTTTCTCTGATTCAGTCTAAATCCTGATACCATACCATATTCTTCTATAATAAATTTTAACTGGATTATTGATTTCATCAGCCGTGTTAAGGTAACCACTAGATCATCTGCAAATGCCCTAGTTCCGTAATCTTCTTGCCTTATAACTATTCCATTTAAAGAGTTCGAGTCCCGTATTGTGTTCAGCAAGACTTCTAGAGTTAAAATAAATAGCAATGGGGATAATGGACACCCTTGTCTTGTACCTTTTTGTATGTTAAAGTTCGCAGTTAAACTTCCATTAATAATAAGTTGTGCAAATTGCTCTTGGTATATCGCTGCAATTGCCCGTATGAAACGAACTCCAAAGTCCATTTTTTCCAAAGTCTTTATTATAAAATTCCAATTCACTCGATCAAAGGCTTTCTCCGCATCCAAAAAGGCTAGCACTGCAGGGATCTGTTTATTCTTTTCTAGATAGTCCAACAAATCTATAATTTGCCTAACATTCTCTTTCATATATCTGCCTTCAATAAATCCTGCTTGATCATGATGAATCACCTCTTGAATAGCTGGCATTAACCTGTTGGCTAATACTTTTGCAAAAATTTTATAATCCGTATTTAAAAGAGAAATTGGTCTAAAATTTTCTGGTTTTTTCGGACCTAAATCTTCTTTCCGTATCAAAGATACAAAAGCTGCTTTCCATGAAGAAGGTATGTTACCACCTTGCTGTATGCTACAAAATAAGTCTTTAAGGTGGTCAATCATTTCAGCTTGTAAAGTTTTGTAGTAAACTGCAGTTAGGCCATCCGGCCCTGGAGCTTTTGCTGGTTTCAATTGTTTTACAGCAAAACTAATCTCCTCAGCTGTTATTAATTGATCCATTCTTTCCTTATGAGGAGATGAAATCTTAGTAACCCTTTTTCCATCAAGATACTTATCTATAAGTTTATTCTGTATATTATCCTTAGCATATAACTTAGAATAGTAATCCAAAAAAGCTTCTTTGATTAGTTTTTGTTGAAAGACTTCCTTTCCGGCATATTCAATGGTATCAATCGTTCGTGTAGTTTGTTGCTTCCTCAATGTATAAGCCATCCACCTGCCCGGCTTATTAGCGTTAGCAAAAGTATTATGTTTTGCAAATTGTAAGTTAGTTGCTGTTTGTTCTGCTATAAGCAGTTGAAATTGATCCTTCAAAAGTTTAATAATTTCTTGTAATTTCCCATCTGTTGGGTTTTTCATCAAAAGCTGTTCCTTCTTCTTTATCTCTCCTTCCAATTCTACTCTCTTTTTCTGTGTATTTTGTTTATGCTTAAAGTTCATTTGTATCAGTACTCCTCTCATATATGCTTTACCTGCATCCCAAACTGTTTCCATAGGGGTACCTTTATTTAAATTCCATCTGAAAAATTCCTTTATATGGTTCTTAAGTTCATTTACATTGTTTTCATATCTAAATAAATTTTCATTTAATCTCCAAGATTTTCTTTCTTTCTTTCCCATCTCAATTTCTATCCATACCGGACTATGATCTATTAATGTCCTAGGAAATATCTTCATTTTCTTCGCTTTAAGAAGTAAATCCACCATTAGCAAGATGAAATCTATCCTAGAAAAAGATTTATGCCTATCAGAATAAAAAGTAAAGTCCAAATCATCTGGATTACGGATTCTCCATATGTCTTTCAGTTCCAAATCCTCTTTCATATCAAAAAAAGCATGCGGTAATTTAACACCTATTTTAGCTGGACTCTTTTTATCCTTTTTAGGTTGAATAACTCCATTCCAATCTCCCATAATTAAAATAGATGTAAAATTCCAATCTAGAATTTTTGAATGAAGCATTTTATAAAAACTTTCTTGTTGCTGGTTAGGAGCATAGATTCCAACCACCAAGGTTGGGCCATTATCTGTAAAAAGTTCAATTGCAATATATCTGCCAAATTCATCTACTTCTATAATTTTAGCTGGAAATTTTTTGTTTATATATATCACCACTCCATTCTTCTTTTCCACATTTGAAGCAGTAAATTGTGTTCCTAATTTAGAGTTTATCAAATATTTCTGATCTTGTATTCTAATGTGAGTTTCTTGCAAACAAATAACATCATTATTAAATTGTTTCAGATAGTGAAATACTTTCTTTCTTTTTTGTGGAGAGTTCAATCCATTCACATTCCAAGACAAAAATTTAATTATCATTTGGGCTGCTCTGAAGTTTTGAGAACATTTGCTGGAGATCCCTTTGCACGCAGGTAATCTTCGGCTTTGTTCCTCCCATAACTTCAACTTGTACCTTATCCTTGACCTTCTTTGCTCGTTGTGGCTTGGCTCTCTCCTGTTGGAGTGCTTCCTGCATTTGCTTAGAGACTGCTCTAGTTATACGCTGATCATCCGCTTTAGATGCCATCAGTTCAAGATCCAACGCCACATCTCTTGTAGTTTTCGATATATCCTTTAGGGAAGAAGCTGGAAATGGTGCAAGAGGGTCAGCCAGAATACCCCCTGTGGCTCCCTGAGCCTCCATTGCTTCCTTTTGTGTCTGTTTTATTTGTTCTTCCGTCTCCAAATCAAACTGTCTCTGTTCTTCAGCTTCCTTATTTATTGGAGAAGATGTTCATGGAGTTGATGAGCCCGCTTTCAGAGTATTATAATAGAAATCTTCCGCTTTTGCTATAGTATTTAAGCGATATCTCACTCCTTGCATCCTCAATATTATACCAACTGGTGCATCCCATCGAAACTGTATATGTCTATTCTTCAATTCAGCCACCAAGAATCCAAAATCCTTTCTATCCTTTAACATTTTAGGAGGCAATTCTTTAAAAATTCCAATTTCAGATCCATCAATTTGAGCAGTAGAGGTAAATGACCTTTGCAAGATATCATTTCTTATTCTTCTGTCTGTAAAATATATCACCACATCTCTAGGCAATTGTCTATAAACTGCCACCCGAGAATTCACTCTGTAGACCTTGTAAATTAAAAAAAAATCTCATCAGGATCATCAACCTTTAATAACACTGCCAAAGCATCAGCACAAGCTTTCCTTAAATCTTCTCTACTGTTCTCTTTTATACCTCTGAGTCTAATGGCAAATTCCATTTGCCTAAATTGCATCATTGTTATCTCATTTTCCAATCTTCGGTTTCTTCCATCCACTTCACTAATTTTAGAATCCGTATCCCTCAGCCAATTATCCACTTCCAATGCAAGCTTTTCCACCTTTTTATCAATCTGTAGAACAACATCAGACAGGCCTTTCACCACTGTTGGGATGTCCTTGTTAACTGATTCAAACTTTTCTTGGAAAAGCCCTTTAACATCCTTAATTTCTTTAGTAATAAATTCTTTTAAATCCTGGAAGTCTTCCCCCTTTGTCTGGCTTTGTGACTGTTCCGGCTTATGAGTGGGAGAGCCCCGCCCTGCTGGCTTAGCCTCTGCTTTTGTTTTCTTTGATGACATTTTGCCACGTATACGACTTCTGTTCCCAATACTAGATCCAAATCTTCCCAGTAATTTCTCCAGATTAAATCAGTTCAATAGAAATCTCTGTAGTTAATTTTATTTTTATTTTTTTATTTTTTTTCTCCCCCTTCAAGCCGAATCTGTAACTTTATAAAATGTTGCAATAATTAAACCAGTCCACTTTCGCTTTCAGCTGCTCTTTCCACTGAAAGCAATTGCCATCTTTTCCCCCCCCTTTTTTCCCCTTCTCAGAGTTTCTCAAGTTTTAGGATTATAGTTCTTTAAATTAATCCACAGGGCTAAAAATACTTGCATTTTATTTTAAAGTCCCGATTCCACCCTGCTGTTGTGTTTGGCTGTTTAGTTGGTTGCGCTGTCTGGCTCTGCTCAAGGCAGAGTTTCCCCGTCGTCTGGAGCTTTAGCAACTGAAAAAGGGAGTCCCACCCTGTTAACTCCCCAGAATGCCTGGGGGTCTCACAGGGGACTCTACCTATGGTCGCTGGCTCTCCTCACCGCATCCTACAAGATCGGGAGTTTTCCGAGCTGTTTCTGTTCTCCGAAATGGCTCTTTGACAGGCGGCAGGGCTGGCGGTCTTCAAAGGACTGTCAGTGACGAGCGCAGCACTTGATTTTGAATTTATCTTGTAACTTTCTGATAATATCCATTGCTTCTTTATCAGTTTTAGTTACTATTGCTATATCGTCAGTAAATAATAGCAAAAATGATATTAAACCATCATTCTCTCTTTTAAAGAGACATTTGTCTGCTACACCTTCCTGAAAACCAATATTATTAAGCTCTTTAACTATACACTGGTTCTATTCAAACTCCGATTGTCTTAAACCATAAAGGCTTTTATTTAATTTCCAACGATCAGTGTGGTTATTTGTTTTAACTCCTAACGGTTTTCTCATATAAATGGTATGTCGTAATGGAGCATGCAAGTATGCTGTCTCCACATCTATATGATTCATAATATACTTATTCTTTGCCGCCTACACTAGCATAGTTCTTAACATGCTAGCTCTCAAACTAGGAGCAAACACTTCATCAAAATCTTTTACAGCTTGAGCAAAACCTTGAGCTACAAGGCAAGCTTTATGGGTTACTATCCCATCTATACCTTTCTTTAATTTATACACCCATCTACAACCAATCAATTTCTCTTCAGGTGGTAATTTAACATTTTCATAAACTCCTAATTCAGTTAATGAGTTGATTTCTTTACTCATTGCCTCCTTCCATGCATTCTGCTCCTTTTCAGGATACAACTTGATGTCCTCATAATTGGAAGGTTCTATGTTAACCTGGCAAACTACAGTTGGTTTATACCTATCAGGTGGATATCTTTCCCTATTAGATCTCCTAGGCAATACAGGACTCATTGCAGGTATTTCTTCCCCTAAACCTACCTCCTCTTCTTCATACTTAATAGAAGGCACTACTTTGTCAATATCCTCATCAGGGGTATCGTTACTCATTTGATTCTCAATAATAACATTATTGTCATCCTGACTGTAATCTGCATGCTCAAGTTTCTCCCATCCTTCGTGCTCCAGGAATTTTGCATTTGCACTACAGTAAACACTAGTAGTTCCTGGTGCCCAAAATCTAAAGGACCGATGATTTGAGTCATAGCCAACAAAAAACATTTTTCTGGCTCTCTGTTGTTCTTTCCTCCTCACATTAGATGGAATATGTACCCAGGCAGGGGCTCCAAATGTGTGTAAATAACTAAGATTTGGTTTCCTCCCATGCCATAATATAAATGGTATTTCACCCATAGATGAATGTATAACATTATTTAGTACATGATTAGCACACATAACAGCCTCAGCCCATAAGGTTTCAGGCAAACAAGAATCTGCCAACATTGTTCTACCATGTTACAAACATGGCTTGTAATGTTTGACCCCTTCTTTCAACATAAGCGTTGTGTTGTGGTCTATACAGTGCAGACCGTTTATGCTGTATTCCTGCCTCTTGCAAAAATTTCTCCTACCTAACCTTTGGTTAGTGAATTCTGTACCATTATCAGTTACTAAGCACTTTACTTTAAACTTTCTACAAATTGCAGCCAGTTATTTATATGCTGGAATGTTTCACATTTCATTTTCATTAGATAACAGAATCTGTATCTAGAGTAATGGTCTACTATGCTTAGGATATAGCAGGCACCTCCAATGCTGGGTTTTTTGGGTCCAATCAGGTCTACAAACACTACCTCTAATGGCTTTTTGGTTTTAAAACCATTGATACGATTTGTTGGTGTTACCCTGCTTTTTTGCTGACTATAGGCGTTACAATTCAAATACTTATTACATGATTGTAGTTTAATCCCTTCAGATAACTGTACTGTTTTCTTTAACATCCTGAAATGTATCTGCCCTAGTCTCCTATGCAACAGATGAATACATTCATCATGTGGTTTATCATTCCTATAAACTGACTTAGAATTAGCCACTAATGCTGGATTCTCACGTAGAATGAATAAATCATGTTCTAATATTGCAGGAACAACATTGCCATCTTTCTCAATTAAACATTTATCATCTTTAAATGTTACTGTAAACCCAACTTGCAATAAAGATTTAACAGATAGCAAATTAAATTTTAACCCAGGAATGTATAACATTAGCAATGGTTCATTACTAAATGACCAACGTGCAACACCCTCTCCAGCTACCTTAACCTTCCAACCATTGGCTAATTTAACATCTTGGTTACTCTTTTTCATTTTTGCAAAGTTTTTTCTATTTCTAGTGATAGGTTGAGAAACACCACTATCAACCACCCACCAATCATGGTTAACATAAGTAGTAGAACTAGATATAGCTAAATTACAACCCTTCTTGGGTCTATTATCATCCCTAACAGACTTTTTCTTATTCTTACAATACTTAGCTATATGCCCTTTAGCCCCACAAGCAAAACATCATTTTACAAAATAGGCAGTTGAATACGTTTTTTCTTCTTTTGGTTCTTTCACTCTCAATTGATCCCTTTCTAATCTTCTTCTGGACTCTTCCAATAACCTACCGGTTATGCCAGTCAATGTGAGTTCATCTCTGGTCAAAACTTCCAGTGAAGAAACATAGTCATCATAACTATCGTCCAAAGAAGAAAGGATTGTATAAACTTGTTGTAGTTCCAAGAAAACAAGTTCCTTTTCATGCAGCTCCTGGAAAATTCTGGTCATGGATTCCAAATGAACCATCATATCTCCTCCTTTAAGAAGATGTTGTTTAAACAATTTCCATGTGAGATATATATGAGCACCCAGAGTGTCACGAACATATAGTCTCTTCAACTTGATCCAACACCTAGCAGCAGAATCTTTGCCATGAATATGGACAAGCTGCTGGTCATTCAGTGTCAGTCCAATTATGCAAAGAGCTCGTTCATTGTCTCTGTTAAACTTGGCCAATTTCTTTGCATCTTCATCGTTATTAGGATCCCATGCTGTTATATCTAGTGGATTATTTACTACATCCCACAGACCTTCTCTACGCAAAAGTAGATTACATTTGGTAGACCAGGATACATAGTTTGTTCCATCCAACTGGGTTATCATGGAAATATTCGATGCCTGTTCTTGTGCCATCTTCACTTGGATTATATATAACAAACACAGTTTTCTGTATTATTCGCATTAACTCTCAGTTTACTCTATAGCTCTGTTTAGCTCTGAGCAATCCTAGTTAGTTATGGCTGGCTCTGGGCTCATAACCAATGTTAAGGATATTGTTGTGTTAACCAACCAGCAAAGTATAGAGCACAGGGAAACAGTGCTGAGTGCAATGAATAAAATACATACAAACTGGTTTATCAAAGTTTTTACTTTGTAGTGAAAAAACAATCGCATAGTCTTTGTCAATCCAAGTCTTAGCCATTCAAATCAGTCCAGTGATACAAAAGTCTTCTTACCATACAAACAGCAGTAGGTACTAATAGCAGCAAGTTCACGCTGGTAACAGATCATGCTGGTAGCATATCCACCCACGATCATAGCATCTCCACACATGATGGTAGCATATCCATACACAATGATAGCATATCATCAATTACTACATTTCAGCTCTCTTCTTAAATACAGTTACAATAGTACTTATCCAATTAGGATACAATGACTCAGCAGTCCATCTTAAAGTCATAGAATACATATTCATGTTAAAGTCATAGAACACATATATTGTTCATATATTGCCTGGACAGCCTGTTAGGCATACACCATATCCTAACACTCACAATGAGGGGCGCCTTGCCTCACCCTGCTTGCCTGGCTTCCTGAGCTCTTCTGGTCTTTGTCTATTAATTTCTCTCTCACACACACTCATCTCTCTTTCTCTTTCTCTCATCTCGTCTCTCTCATATCTCTTTTTCTTTTTCCCTATCTCTCTCTCTTTCTCATCCCTCTCTGTCTCATCTCTCTCTTTCTCTCTTTCTTTTTCTCATGTCTTTCTCCCTCTCTCTCATATCTCTTACTCTCCCTCTCATCTCCTCTCTCTCCTCTTTCTTTCTCCCTCCCTATCTCTCTCATTTCTCTTTCTTTCTCCCTATCTCTCTCTCATTTCTTTCTTTCTTTCTTTCTTTCTTTCTTTCTTTCTTTCTTTCTTCTTTCTTTCTTTCTTTCTTTCTTTCTTTCTTTCTTTCTTTCTTTCTTTCTCCCTCTCCCTCTTTCATCTCTTTCTCCCTCTCTCTCATCTATCTTTCTCTCTCTTTCTCCCCCCTCTCTCTGTTTCTCATCTCTCTCTCTCATTTCTCTCTCCCTCCTTCTCTCCACATTGTAATAGGCTCCAGGAGAAGGAGGAGAGGATGCCATCTCCCCCATTGTGAAGTGCACTAAATTTAAGTGTGCTGTGCAAGGCGCTGCAAGAGCAGCGAGCAGCCATGGAGGTGGCAAGAGGAATATGGGGAGACATATAACTTTTTCTCTGCCTGAGAAGTGGCTGGGCCGGCGGTGGCTGATGCCACTGCTCTCACCACCTTCACCGCCTTGCACAGCACACTTAAACTTAGCACGCTTCACAATGGGGGAGATGGCATCCTTTCCTCCTCCTCCTTGAGCTCATTACAACATGGACCATCAGCTGTAGCCTCAGTGATCTAACAAAATGCCTTCCAGCTCTTCTACTTTAAGAGCGGAAGGGAAGCGAAAAACAAAAGTAGTGGTGGTGGGGGCAACAGGGATATGTCCCTCCACAAGGACACATGGAGGCAGACACCATGCATCTGAGGAAAAGAGGAGGTGGCAAAACCCTGGCTGTCACCCAGGAGGGGACCATGTGTTGTGTCTTCGGCTCCCGAGCCCGGACCTCCGGAGGAGGAATCCTCCGAAAGTGAAGAGGAGGGGGCAAGGGTCTCCTCCCCTGGCCCGTCTGGTTTGGCACCACCCCAGGCCCCAGCTGAAAGCCCTGTGGAAGAAAGCTCCTCTGAGTCAGACGATAATGAGGAGAGGGAGTGGATTAATCCCAGGTGGCGACGATCAGAGAGACGGGCTCAGCAAAGGAGTGGGTGGGGCCGAGCACGAGGTGATGAGTCACAAAGCCAATGCCCCACAAGGTATAAAAGGAACTGACCTTACCTTGTTGGCTTTTGTGACGAACAAAGTTTTACCCTGACTGCTTGTGTCCTGAAATACTGCAGCAGCGAAGCGTTTTCTTTGAAGCTCGTATTGGATATAAATACTTGGAGCCTTATCAGGGACTGGCCGTGGCAACTCAAAACAACAGCTGTCGTTATCTCTCCTGGGCTCGCTGCCAGCTCGTTGTTTATGGATGGTAAATAAACAACTTCTGAATACTCCTGTTCAAGTGTGTGTGCTTGTCTGGGCTTCTGAAGCAGGGAGGGGACAGAACATCTTGTTCGTCACCTAAAAAACTAAGCCCACAAGCCAGTCGACTCTCAAGCCACGATGGATCAGCAACACTTACAGCTGCTCCAGCAGTTGCAGGCAGATAACCAGCAGCTCCAGCAACAGGTGGCCCAATTAGTGGCTCTGCAGGTGGCAGGTCAAGCTTCTGTCGCTCCCCCACCTCCTCCTCGTCGGAAAATCCCCGTGAGTGTGCTGGACAAATTTGCAGGGCAGAGGGAGATGTTTCCAACGTTTATGGGCCAGTGCCAGCTGTTCATGGCCTTGAGGCCTGAGGACTTCCCAGACGACCAGGCTAGGGTGGGGTTTGTGATCAGCCTTTTGTCGGGCTCAGCTGCTCAATGGGCCACGCCCTTGCTGTTGCAGAATAGCCCTTTGCTGACGGACCTCCAGGGCTTCTGGCAGCATATGCGCCTCCTGTATGAGGACCCGTTCCGTTCTCAGACGGCGGCCTGGTGTATCAAGAACCTTCGGCAGGGGAGGTGCCCCCTGCAGGACTACGTCGCTGAGTTCTGGTTTCTGAGCCTGCATGCCCGTTGGAACGAGGT
This sequence comes from Ptyas mucosa, assembly GCA_012654045.1. Classification (NCBI taxonomy): domain Eukaryota; kingdom Metazoa; phylum Chordata; class Lepidosauria; order Squamata; family Colubridae; genus Ptyas; species Ptyas mucosa. Next base: position 3,896 of record WNWU01006236.1, on the reverse strand, counting down.
GGCGTTAATGGACGCGTTCCAGGACGGACTGTCCGACGAGCTACAGGATGAGCTGGTGTGGGTGGAAGCACCCCAGACCCTGGACGCGCTGGTGGAGCAGTGCTTGCGGATAGACCATCGCTTCCAACGACGACGGTCTCGACGCGCCCCCCAGGAGCCGCCTGGCCCAGCTGCACCCCCGCGGCCCGTCCCTCCAGCGTCGCGGGCCGCTCCGCGTCCGGTGATCCCTGCGGAGGAACCCATGGAGCTTGGAGCAGCTCGACCCCACCTGACGGCCCAGGAGCGCAGCCGGAGACGACTAGGGGGGTTGTGTTTGTACTGTGGGGAGCCCGGACATTTCGCTGCTTCTTGTCCACGGAAGCGAGGCGGGGCGCCCACGCCCGGCCCTGACTCTCGATTGGCTCCGTCGGGAAACGGAGCATGCCCGACCTAGGGGAAACCCTAGGCTGGGCTCAAACCAAGGCGCCGCCGGAAACGGCGGACGTAGACTCGGGGTCTCCTCGGCACCTGGTTCTGGACACGCGGGTGTGGGTGGCAGATCGGAAGGAGGGGATTCAGGCCCACGCACTGGTGGACTCAGGGGCCACCACAAATTTTATGGACAGGGCCTTTGTGGATTACTACGACATCCCCGTGGTGCCGGTGGACCCTCCGCTGAGGGTAGAGACCATCGACGGCCGGGAGTTGCTGTCCGGCCCCATCAAGTACGCCACCCAGCCGTTGCGCCTCGTCGTGGGGGATCACGAGGAAGCCATCCGGTTCTACGTGGCGACGGACTTGCACCTACCCGTGGTCCTGGGGATGGCCTGGCTGCAGACCCACGACCCTCAAATCACCTGGTCGCAGAATGGCGTGTCGTTCACCGGTCTCCAGTGCGTGGATCACATCCGCCACACCTGCGCCGGACAGGCCGTCTCCGCCCCGGCCGTAGTTCTGCCGTCGGAGCTGACGGACTTCGCGGACGTCTTCAGCGAGCGTGAGGCGGATTGACTACCCCCGCATCGGCCCTACGACTGTGCCGTGGACCTGCAGGTCGATGTGCCGCTCCCGGTCGGGCGCTTGTACGCCATGTCGGAGCCGGAGTTGGCCGCCCTCAGGGACTTCCTGGAGAAAAACTTGGCCCGCGGCTTTATCCGGCCTTCCTCGTCGCCCGTCTCGGCCCCCGTCCTCTTTGTCAAGAAAAAGACGGGGGATTTGCGCATGTGTTGCGACTACCGCCGGCTGAATGCCATCACGGTGAGGAACCGTTACCCCTTGCCGCTCATACCGGAGTTGATGGAGCGGCTGCGGGAGGCCTCCATTTTCACGAAACTCGACCTCCGGGGGGGCTTACAATTTGGTGCGGATGCGAGAGGGGGACGAGTGGAAGACGGCGTTCGGCACTCGCTATGGACATTTCGAGTTTTTGGTGATGCCGTTCGGGTTGACCAGCGCCCCCGCCATCTTCCAGCACCTGATGAATGACATTTTCCGGGACATGCTGGACCATTTCGTGGTCATTTATCTGGACGACATTTTAATATACTCTCCGTCCCGGGACAGCCACGTCCAGCACGTCCGTCGGGTCTTGCAACGTCTGAGGGAGCACCAGCTCTACGCCAAGCTGGAGAAGTGCCTGTTTTCCCAGACATCGATCGAGTTCCTGGGCCATATCATCACCCCCGAGGGCATCGCGATGGACCCATGCAAAGTCGAGGCCTTGTGCACCTGGGAGTCTCCTCGTCGGGTGAAGGACGTTCAGCGGCTCTTGGGTTTTGCGAACTATTACAGGACCTTTATACTGGGCTCTGCCACCTTGACCCTGCCGCTGACTCAACTCCTTCGGAAGAAGGTCCCGTTTGCGTGGGGGTTCGCGCAGCAGCAGGCCTTCGAGGTTCTCAAGCGGGCCTTTGTTACGCAACCCATCCTGCGGCACCCCGATCCCCGTTGTCCGTTTGTGGTCGAAATGGACGCGTCTAACGTGGCGGTCGGGGCGGTGCTCCTCCAGGCCTCGGCGGACGGTGGCACTCTTTTTCCCTGCGCCTACTATTCGCGGAAACTCTCTCCGTCCAAGCGCAATTATACTATCTGGGAGAAAGAGTTGCTGGCCATCAAGGCCGCCTTCGAGGCGTGGTGACACCATCTGGAGGGGGCCCGGCATCCGGTGGAGGTTCGGACCGACCACAAGAACCTCGAGCATCTCACCACGGCTCGGAAGTTGAATCAGCGGCAGATCCGGTGGTCGCTGTTCTTCGCCCGGTTCAACTTCCGTGTCACATACATCCCGAGCGGCCACAACCAGCGAGCGGATGCCCTCTCCCGCAAGCCAGAGTACTCCGGTCTACAGGACCCCCTTCCTCCACGGACGGTGCTGCCGACGGACTCCTTGGCCGCTGTCCAGGAGCTGGTGGACTTGCGGGCGCAGGTGCGGGAAGCGCAGCATCTGGACAACTGGTCCCAGCAGCGGAGAGCGGACGTCGGCCCCGCGTCCCTGTGGACTCTGGAGGAGGGCTTGCTGAAACATCGGGGCCGCTTGTATGTGCCCACGAGTCCGCTCCGTGCCCTCGTCCTGCAGCAGTGCCATGACAATCGGGCGGCAGGGCACTTTGGTTTTTTCAAGACGCTGCACCTGGTCACACGGACGTTCTGGTGGCCTCGGGTCCGACACGACGTCTTCGGATATGTGACATCGTGCGAGACGTGCCGCCAAGCCAAAACTGCGTCCGGCCGACCTCCTGGGCTCCTACATCCGCTGCCAACTCCGGAGAGACTGTGGGGGGCCATCTCCATGGACTTCCTGACGGACCTGCCACCCTCCGCCACCTTCACCACCGTCCTCGTGGTCGTCGACGCGCTGACCAAGATGGCCCACTTCATTCCGTGCCGAGGACTGCCGTCGGCCCGCACCACGGCTCGCCTGTTTCTACAGCACATCTTCCATCTCCACGGCCTGCCGGACTGGGTGGTTTCCGACCGCGGGTCGCAGTTCACGGCGCGCTTCTGGAGGAGCCTCATGGCCGCGCTGGAGGTGCAGGTGTGTCTGTCGTCGGCGCACCATCCGGAGACAGACAGGGGGACCGAGAGAGTCATCGGGATACTGGAGCAGTACCTCCGCTGTGTGGTCAACGAACAGCAGAACAACTGGACCGAGTTCCTTCCCCTCGCGGAGTTCGCCTTCAACAACTCCCAGCACACCTCCACCCAGGACACCCCGTTCCACGCCAACCTGGGCTTCCACCCACGGCTCTTCCCCCTGACCATGTCGGACTCCCCTGTTCCTGACACCCGGGACTTCCTCTCCGAGCTGCACACCGTGCAACAGCTGGTACGACGGCAGTTGATCCGGGCCAAGGAGGATTACAAACGGGTCGCCGACCGCTCTCGACGGGCCACGCCACCACTGGCCGTGGGAGACCGGGTGTGGCTGTCGACGAAGCACCTCCCGACGGACCGCCCGGTACGGAAACTGGACCACCGGTTCATTGGTCCCTTCCCCGTCGAGGCGGTCATCAACCCGGTGTTTGACCTTGCCCCGCTCGATGAGGATCCATCCCGTGTTCCATCGTTCCCTTTTGGTTCCCGAGGCCCCGTCAAGCTCCCTCCGACGCCCGGCGGTCCCTGCTCCTCCTGCTGCCACCATGGAGGAAGGGGCCATGGAATACGAGGTGGACAGCATTCGGGACTCTCGTTGGCTGAAGGGCCGTTTCCAGTACTTGATCGCCTGGAAAGGCTACGGCCCCGAGGACTTCACCTGGGAGGATGCCTCCTCCATCCACGCTCCTGACCTGATTCGAGACTTCCATGACCGGTTCCCATCCCGACCACATCCTGACCACCCGACCCGGGGGAAGGGCCCTGTGGTGGGGGATAGTGTTGTGTCTTCGGCTCCCGAGCCCGGACCTCCGGAGGAGGAATCC
>WNWU01006235.1:0-18706 GCA_012654045.1 Ptyas mucosa | reverse complement strand
TCTCCAGGATCTTCTTTCTCTTTTGCCCATCTCAATTTCCATCCAGACCGGACTGTGGTCAGTCAAAGTCCTAGGAAATATCTTTATTTTCTTTACTTTAGAAAGTAAGTTAGAAGTTAAGAGAAAAAAATCTATCCTGGAAAAGGATTTGTGCCTGTCTGAGTAAAAAGTAAAGTCCAATTCATTTGGGTTTCGAACTCTCCAAATATCTTTCAATTCCAAATCCTCTTTCAGTTCAAAAAAAGCTTGTGGTAATTTATTCCCTATTTTGGCCGTAGTTTTTTTTATCAATTCTAGGTTGAATTACTCCATTCCAGTCGCCCATTATTATAATAGTTGAATAATCCCAATCCAGAATTTTTAGATGAAGCAACTTATAAAAATTTTCCTGCTGTTGATTTGGAGCATATATTCCGACCAACAAAATTGGTCCACTATCTGTAATAACTTCAATTGCAATATATCTTCCATCTTTATCTACTTCTATAGTTTTAGCTACAAGTCTCTTATTTATATATATCACCACTCCATTCTTCTTTTCCAAATTTGAAGCAACAAATTGCATTCCCAATTTTGAGTTTATCAAGTATTTCTGATCTTGCAATTTTATATGAGTCTCCTGTAAGCAAATAACATCATTATGAAATTGTCTCAAATAGTGAAATATCTTCCTTCTTTTTTGTGGAGAGTTCAATCCATTAACATTCCAAGACAAAAATTTAAGTGCCATTTGACCCTGTCTGAAGTTTTGAGAGCAATTGTTGAAGATTCTCTCCTACGGTAGTAATCTTCGGTTTAGCTCCTCCCATGACTTCAGCTTGTTGCTTATCTTTGGTTCTTTTTTCACGCTGTGGCTTAATATATTCTTGCTGCTGTTGCTTCATTTGTTTAGACATTGCTCTGGTTATACGTTGCTCTTCCATTTTGGATGTTGTCAATTCAAGAGCCATCGCCTCCTCTGTGATGGTTTTAGACATTTCTTCCAAAGGAGAAGCTTCAAATGGTGCAAAAGGATCAACCACAACACCACCTACTGCTCCCATTGACTCTCTTGCCTCCCTTTGCGACTGCCTTATTTGTGCTTCTGTTTCTTGATCAATCTCAGCTTGTAGTTGAGCTTCCTTATCTATTGGTGAAGATGTGCGTGGAGGAGGAGAGCCCGCTTTCAAAACATTATAATAAAATTCTTCTGCTTTTTCAATAGTGTTAAGGCGGTATCTCACTCCTCCCAGCCTCAATATTACACCTATTGGAGCATCCCACCTGAATTGTATGTTCTGTCTTTTCAATTCTGCCACCAAAAATCCAAAATCCTTTCTATCTCTTAACATTTTGGGTGGTAATTCTTTAAAAACTCCAATCTCACTTCCATCAACTTGAACTGTTGTAACAAAGGAATTTTGCAAGATTTCATTTCTCATTCTTCTGTCTGTAAAGTATATGACCACATCTCTAGGCAGTTGTCTTTGTACCGCCACACGAGAATTAACTCTGTACACCTTGTCCATCTTACACAAAACCACATCTGGTTCTACTTTCAACATAACTGCCAAAGCCTCTGCACAAATTTTCCTGAGATCTTCCCTGGTATTCTCTTTTACACCTCTCAGTCTAATAGCATATTCCATTGATCGAAATTGCATCATAGTAATCTCAGTTTGCATTTTTTGTGTAACTTCTTCAATTTCAATCATTCTTGAATCAGAGGCTCTAAATTTGGTCTCCATCTCTGAGGCAAGATTATCCACTTTTTTGTCAATCTGCAACACTACCTCAGACAGGCCTTTAGCAACTATTTGAATATCCTGTTTAACTGCTTCATATTTCTCTTGAAAAATTCCTTTGACCTCCTGCTCTGATCTTTGAATTTCTTTAATGATGCAGTCATAGTAGCTTTCTTCCTTTGTCTGAGTTTGCAGCTGCGCTGTTTGAGGCTGTTTCTGCTTATGAGTGGGGGAATCCCCCCCTGCTTGCTTTGTTGCCATTTTGCCTCTTACAGCTCTTCCTTTTCCACAAATTCTAGCAACTTTTCCCAAAAGATTCTCCAGATTCAGTCAGGTCTAAAACAGTCAATTGATACTTTTTTTTTCCTTATTTTCTTTTAAAGAAAAAAAGCTTTTCCTTCCAGCCGGATTTGTAACTGATAGAATGTAACCAGATACACAGCTCAAATTACTTTCACTTTCAGCTGCTCTTCGCTAAAAGCAAGTGCCATTTTTTTCCCCCACACTTTCCTTTTCTCCAAGTTACTTTAATCATCCAAAAACTTCAGAGAAAAACTTTAAATACTTGCAGTTTAAAAGGAAGTCCAAAACTTTTTCTTTTATTGTTTGGTGATGAAAAAGCTGCTGCGCTATCTTGCTCTGCAGTTTGCAGAGTTTCCCAGCTGTCCGGAGCTTCAGCGGCTTGAATAGGGAGTCCCACCCTGTTAACACCCCAGAAACGCCAAAAAAACGCTCTGGGGGTCTCACAGGGGACTCTACCTTATGCTGCCGGCTCTCCTCGCGACGTCCTCTTGGGTCGGAGTTTTTTCGAGCCATTTTAAACCTCCAAAACGGCTCTTTACAGGCAGCTGGGCTGGCGGTCTTCAAAGGACCATCAGCGATGGTCCGCGGCAACACCGGAAGTCGAGGGCACCACAATCTTCATCCAGGCCATCATGGTGATGATGGTGCCACTTGCCATTGGGTCGTCTTCCCCCACGCTGTTGGTTTCGTAGAAGACCAGGTCCTTTCAGGGGTTGATTGGAGTTCTCTCCTCCTTGCTGGACTGAGGAGAGAACTCAACGACTTGCTGCCCCACGTGTGTCTTCTTCGGCTTCGCCGTGAGTCTCTTTTTCTTAGGTTGGCTGGTGGGCAGAGGAGTGGTTTCTGGTCATGGTGTGAGGCACTCGGCTGCTCAATGACCCTCCTTTCCGCAGTGGAAGCAGGCTCCCGGGGCTTGGTGAGGCTTGCCTCCTCTGGCTGAGGGCACCCCCCCTTCCCCACCCTAGGGCCTGGGTGTCTCTTAGGCGCTCTGCGGGGCTGGCTTTCCTGCATGGTGTGCTCTGAGAACTCCATCAGGTCAATCTCCACTTCGCCAGCCACTCAGAGCCACTCTTGCAAGTTCCACGGCACCCCTTGGGGTATGCAGTTCTGGTATAGCTCTCAATCAAGTCCCCCTTGGAAGTAGGGGACCAGCATGCATTCGGACCAGTCAGGGAGGTGGCTGGCCAAGCTGCAGAAGTTCTGGATGTACTCTGCCATCGGCCACTGCTCTCTGTGAGCGGGATCCAATAGTCCCAGCAGATGCTGGAACCATTGGCTGCAGGTAGGGAGGGGACGGGGTAGTTAGTGACTTCACTCCCCCTGTCCCGGCCATGGTTGCCTTGGCCCTGGTGACACTGCTCCCTTGATCCCCAGGTCTCCAAACGTCTCTCCCAGCTGCTCCATTGATGGGCTGCAGGTGGCAGCAGGAAGCTTCCACTTGACCAGCTCGTCCCACTTGACCGGCCACCTTGCCTTCCATCTGCTCCCTTGGGTCATGGTAACCTTTGCAGGGATTAGGGGGTCCTCAGCCTCTGCTGCCTTTCCCACATTTGCCACCCAACCAGTCTTCTGTCCCTGGTACAGGGCATCCTGCAGTCACTCCCTTAAGCTCACCGAGTGCGGGTTGGCCTTTTCAGCCCTCAGTTTGGGACGTACGCCTGCCAGATGCGCCCCTGCCGTGGTCTGCTGTACTGCCAGGGCTTCTTGAGCCAGGGGCTCCTCCAGCTTCTTACTTTCCTCTGATTCTTTGCCTGTTGCCAACATCTCAGATCTTTGGCCTCCTGGTGGAAATCCAGGTAAGCACTACTGTGAGAACTGATTTAATGTCAACCATCCCATTTGGCACATTCAACAAAAGAAACTCCTGGCTCTTTAGATTAACCAAGAGTGTAGCTTTACTGAAAATTCCATCTAGGCACAGCAGAAGCAAAGTCAGTTCTGGGATTTTTCCCATGAAACTCACATAGGTAACTCCCCTTTTTCCCTCCAGGCCACCCACAGTTCATAGTTCACCAACTGAGTTCAGTTCTATTGCTTTGGGAAAAGCTGTCTGCTTCAGTCTGCTTTTCAAAACATTATTCATTCCTTGGCCTTGTTAGACATCATTTCTCTGGCAATAGATGGTTCACTTGCATTCCACAGCCTCCCTCCACCCTTGGGAATTTACTACCCACCCACCCCGGTCAATATTTGGCAAAGCGATCGTGATCACCCCCTCCTTTCTTCCACGCATTCGCTAATTGAATGTGAGGCTTGTTAAGTGAACATGAGGTATATCGGGGTGGGGAAGGCCATGGGGGGCCTAGTAATGGAACAGGCAACCTACTTCAGACCACCCAAGGCCTCCCCTGACCCACAGATACCTCATTTTCCTTCCCTTGGGGTCATTTGGCAGTGAAAAATACGGACCGGAAGTGTACATGAACATCTTGAAAAGGGCTCTGGAGGCAAGAAAGGAGGGCTGGAGGGCCGCGTGTGGCCTTCTGCCCCTCCTTTTTCATTACCGAAGCCGCCTTCAAGCCATTTGCATGTACTTCCGGTAAGCATTTTTTGCCGCCGAACCACTTGATGGGGGATAGGCAGGGTGAATGTTGCAGAGCCTCTGTAGTCATTCGTAAGAGCGAACAACTGCCATGGTACTGTAACATTAGTAATTTTGGGACCTGTTCGTAAACGCTAGGGGGCTATTATCATGTACAGTAACTTCGAACATTCACTTAGGGAACACTTGTAACCCAGGGATTATCTGTACTGATAGAGTGGAGGTCTAGCTTGTCTGCTATTGCTGCAGCTCTGGAATTTGAGGTCATGGCTAGGGTATTCCGGAGCCCATGAAAAATTTTGGTGAAGTAGAGTAGTTCAGATTAATGTCAAGTGCTGGGGAAATCAGGAGATTCATGCAGTTCAAATGATTATAAAGATTTATTGCAACCTTAAGCTCTCTACAAGAATCTGAACTACTAACAGTCAAGGGAAAATAGTGGGCATTAAGAAAGGAATTCAAGGTGGGGTTCACTTAGATCTCTTGTGGGTGAGCAAGGACTCATGACTGACCCCTCCCTCGGGCTCAACCTGGTCATCTACATTTCCTATGCAAAGGGGTAATTACTTTTGTCCTGTACAATCAGCTTTTCTCTTAAGTGTTTTTTTATCAGGGCAACCTGGTCTACCCAAATATGGGATGGAGCAATACTGCTTCTGCTTTTGTCTTTCAGCCCCAACCCAGGAGCCTTCGCAGGCAGTCGCTTTTGTTACAAACTATTTTTGTGTTAAATGTTATATTTATCAACAAAGAAATAAAGGGAGACTAGTATAGATCTATTTCAAGCTATTTAGCTCGCGTCAACTAGCCATACCCTTCTGGGATTCGAACCTGGGCTGCTTACATATTAGGTAGATGCATTAACCTCTAAGCCATGGGCTCTCCTAGCTTTGTTGGCTATACCCGGGGAGAGATTGTTTTTTATCAGGGCAACCTGGTATACCCAAATATGGGATGAAGCTAATCCCTTTGGCCCAATTTCATCTTTTATTATTCGAGATGTCAAATTTTAAAATTCGGTTTCCTTTCTGCTCCCATCATTCCTTTCTTTACATTTCCTATTCCATTTATTCATTTGAATTCTTTCGAACCAATTAATGTTTAATTTTCCATAAATTTCCTCTTTCCTCATTTCATTTTCTGTAAATTTCAACCATCCACTAATTGTTTCCACTTTCTCTTCTATTATAATCCTCTCTCTGTTACTATTCAATTTCATTGGACAATTCTCTTTCAATTTGCCTAAATACAGTACATCTGGTATTAATTTTCCTGCTACTCTATCCCAATTTTTAGTCAGACTATTTAACCAATAATTACAAATTTTAACCTTACCTTTAAAATTTTCCAAAAACCATTTATGACCAAACTTCTTTATTTCCTTCATTTCCAAACTACCCCAAAGTTCAACATCTCCTTTTAAAATTTTTACTACTGTTCTTACATTAAAAGCTCTATAATAGCTTAATAATTTTGGGATTCCTAAACCACCTTGTTTTTGGTTCTGATACCACATTTTCTTAATCAATCTTGGTTTTTTATCCCCGTTGCAAAATTTATCTAATTTTTTTTGATATACTTCAATGTCCTTCTCAGTTAAAAAAATCAGAAGCATCTCAAATAAAAAGTTAAATTTAGGAAGTAACATCATTTTACATATAGCTACTCTACCAAACCAAGATAATTTTAGTTTTTTATATTTCCCAATTTTCGCTTCAATTTCTTTTATTACTATGTCATAATTTAATTTCTTTAAATTTTTGATTTTAAGTGAGAGTATTGTTAAGTGTAAATGCCTGCCCTCCAGTGGGATCCATTCACCCACTGACCCCTCCTTACCTAGACTCCGCCCCTGGAGTACTTAAGGGTCATCCATGGGGTCTGGGATCCTTTCCAGCTGCAAACCTGTAAGAGAGAAACATTATGTAAATAAAGAAATTGATTATACACATGCCTGTGTATTTCCTTTATTGGGCTCGATCCAAGAACATTCCAACAAATATGGTAGCAGAGGATGGTTGGAAATAGCCCAAACCAAACAAAAAGGATGCCATCAAACTCCAAGCTGAATGAAGAAACCGAAAGAGTAAACACTCGAGCATCCAAAAAGAAGATGGAAGAAATGCTAGTTTCAGCAGAAGCAAAGCTGGCAGAAATGGAACTGGAACAAAGAAAGACTCTCCAGCCCTGGCTACTCAAGAGTAACAGAGAGAAGCCTAGACGAAAGAGAGGATGAATCAGAGGCCGAGCTATGCGAAGAAAAGGAGCTCAAGGAAAAGCTACTAAGCCTAGCTGGCTCAACCTCAACCAAGTCCAGACTCGTCGCGGAACTCCGCAACCTTCTCGATGACTGCGGAGCAGCGACCGGGAAAGAAGACGACAAAACGGAATGCAGCGACAAAAACGTGGTAAGCGATTTAAACCCCTACCACTCACTTATCGATGAAGTCGATCCAAAATTTGCGCGCTCCCCGCAGCGGCCATCTTGGATGATGATGTCACCCAAGATGGCCGATCAACCGCCAATCAGATCCCGATGTTTGAAAAATATGGCGGGAAACGAGGCCTACCACTACAAGGCCTACGAATATGACTGCGAGGCCAACAACTACCCAGGACAGATAGCATCGAGTTTGCCTACCGAACTCGAAGTAGAAAAGGCCATGCGTACCATCACCGCAGCTTTCGGAACTAAAATAAAAATAGTAAGTTCCGATGCCGATACCGCGGGAGAAAAAGATGTGACTTCCTACACGCATAGGGGCAACCACGAAGACCTACTATGGGGGAAAAATACCGGAGTGTGGGCACCACCCCCATCCTTCCACACCGGAAACATCCCAATGCCCCCACCAAGCTACACCATGAAACCGGAGGAAATAAATGAATACTCACCGTGCCAGGGGACCCATCCGAGACATCCAGGACTGTTGACGGGCATAGGCATCGGCCCGTACTCGATCTCCGACCTCCGGAACGGAACGGACCTTCAGGGCCTTCATCCGAGCCTCACGGGCCCGCACCGATACCCAGGCGGCGCAACGAGACCCATGACGATCCAGGCGGCGACCCGAACAAACCTCGGCCTCCAAGGACCTCCAAAGATGGAGCCAGAAGTCCAACTCGAGAGGCAGGGCCTTCACCCGGGAGCAGCAGGAACGAGCTCCTTCCACGACGGCGGCAGAGGCAGAATGGCCCAGGAGCATGCGCAGAACAGACCTGCAATGAAAAAAGAACAGACCATAGAAGCAAGTCACTACAGACTGACTCCCTGCATTCCCCTGCCTTATTGTGAGTTCCCTTTTGCTTTGGACCATGGACAGCAACCCTCAATAGGTAATATTACTCACAATACAGGGACACTTCCAAATGACTTTCCCAAACTTAGGATAGATGGATTTAACTTTGTTGAATGGAACCAACAGTTACAGGTTGTCCTCTTAAAGGAACATTTACTATTCTTTATAACTAACCCACCAGAAAAGCCTTGGACTTTTCAGTTAGATTGCATGCATCATAAGGCATACCATTTGTTACTAACCAGTATATCTCTCAGTATGTATCCCAGTATTAGCCACAACTTGACAGTGTCAGAAGTGGTAACCTTTTTGCATAAAATGTTCCATAGCAGAAGTATAGCCACAACCACAAGAATCACCAGGGAATTTTACTCAGCCAAACTTAAGGCAGGAACTCCAATGAGTGAACACATATTGTCACTCAATGCCACCAGAGCTGAGCTAATTCAAAGGGGGGAGAACATAACTGAAGGGAACATGGTGAGCGTGATCATAAATTCATTAGACCACAGCTGGAATGACTTCATCATGCATCTAGACAGTTCCAGCCTAGAACGCATCACCTTAGATATGCTAACCAGTAAACTTATCACAGAAGACAACCTTAGGAGAGATCGATCCCTGAACCACAGAGAACCAAGGATTAGCAAAAGAGTAGAATTCCACAGCAGAGACTACAGTGACATAGAATGTTTTAATTGTGGCTCCAGGGAGCACTATAAAAGAGATTGCCCCAGGAGAATAAGAGACATGAGACATTCCCAATCTAGAGACAGGACAGAAAACAGACACAGAATCCCCGAAAGACAGACAAATGAGAACAGATATGGGCGCAGAGATTCACCCAAACCCAGGGACGGAAGGAGATACCGGGATAGTTCCAGGGACAGTCACAAGGGTTCATTATATGGGCTGAGAGAAAGGGACAGCACACTAGAGTATAACAACACGGAAAGTGCGTGGCTCCTAGATTCAGGAGCCACAAACCATACCACCTATAACACAAGATTATTTACAAAATTCACAAAAGAAAAATTCACCATTAAAGTGGCTAACCAAAATAACGTGCTAGTAACCGGAAAAGGCAACATAAACATCCCAGAGATAGGGGAAATAGAGGGGGTATTACTTGTCCTGGAGATACCCTATAACATACTAGCCACATTGAAGCTAAGCAAGAAAACAGGGACAAAGATAACGTTTGAGGAAGGGAAGGTATTTTTGACCAGGGATGAGAGAATCATCGGGAGAACCATAATCAGCGGAGGTTTACCATATTTTCAGCCTAACTGTAGTAACCTCCCCAAGATAAACACCAACACTAGGGACATGATAGACACTGCACCCAACACTGAGGAGATAGTGAAGGTTAACCACGACTCAACACCCAGAGATCCAGACATAAAACAAACATTAGAAAAGGAGAAGCCATCGTTAGGCAAACCAATCCACGATGAGTGTGCACATTTATTGCATAGAAAATTGGGTCATAGCAGTTTTCCGGTTGTACAAAAAATGGTCAATTGTTCTGATGGATTAAAGGTTAAAAATTGCAAAAATTATTTAGAGTGTTCGGTGTGCAAATGTTCCAAATTGAAAATCAAAGCCAAACCAAAGAAATCAGAATGCACCACAAATTCCATATTTCAAATGGTACACATGGACTTAGTGGGGCCCTTAAGGCCATCCATCAAATATAAGAAAAGGTTCTTCCTGACTATCGTAGATGACTTCAGTCGCTACGGTTATGTGTACACACTCAAACACAAACATGAGGTGTTCCAGAAGTTTAAAGAATTTCACAAAAAGATAGAACTGCAACATAATATTAAAATCAAACAAATAATGACAGACCGAGGGTCTGAGTTTATGTCTAAAGAATTTTTAAATTGGCTCAGGGCGCAAGGTATGCTGCGTTTTACGTCGGCCCCTTTTTCGCCGTTTCAAAATGGAGTAGTAGAAAAAAAGAACGGAACCCTACAGACAATGATGAGATGTGTGCTAGAGGATGCAGGGTTAGGACAACACTACTGGTCAGAAGCCATTTTATATTCAAATTACACACTAAATAGGTTATGGTGTAGCGTAATAGATAAGACACCATATGAGGTTATGTATAATAGGAAGCCTAAGATAGCACACCTTCACATATTCGGTGTCACCGCTGATGTTCATATCCCCAAACAGATACGCAGAAAGGGAGACAAAGTTTCCAGGCGATTAAGATTTATGGGGTACGAACCGGGCACCAAGGGTTTTAGATTCATCGACAGCAATAACAATTTCATAGTGTCACGCACTGCAGTATTTCATGAAAATTCTAATTGGTCCAAGATACACCTAAATGAAATAACCACAGAAGGGGAAAACCTTAGCTGTACCCAAAACAAAACACCACAGAGCACAGTAGGAAACGGTGATATAGAAACTATAAAACAAAAGGACCATAGGGTAAAAATCAAAGAGTGGAAAGAGGGACATCCGGATTTAAAAGTAGAGACACTCACAGAAAAGGAAGCCAGGTACCTTCACGATACGGAAACTACACCAGACAGACCAGTTAGGACTTCTAGAAATAAAACACCCAAGAGACTAGAGGACTATGTACTATCTCTCCACTCTAACCAAGTAACTCCCAATAATTATGAAGAAGTTCTCAATTTACCCATTAATGAGAGGGAAAAGTGGGAGCAGGCGATGGAGAAAGAGATGAACAGTCTACGTGAGCTAAAGGTATACACACCCGCAGAAGCCCCCAGTGATAAAACCACAATAGGCACTAGGTGGATCTACAAAATAAAGTCCCTAGAAGGAGGTAAAACATTGTACAAGGCTAGATTGGTAGCCCAGGGGTTTGCCCAGCGGTTCCCGGACGATTACACAGACACATATTCCTCCACTGTCAGGGCAGAAAGCGTAAAGTGTGCATTGGTGATAGCATCAATCCTAAACTTAAAGGTACACCAATTCGATGTGCAGACAGTGTATCTCCACGCTGAGCTAGACAAAGAAATTTATGTTAGAGCACCGCATAGTAAAAACACACATAAAGGGGAAACCTGGTTATTGAACAAGAGTTTATATGGGTTAAAACAGTCTGGAAAGAGGTGGTATGAGTGCTTATCAAAAACACTAAGGTCAAAGGGTTTTGAAGCCACCTCTGCCAACAATTGTTTCTTCATCAAAAGGTTGGTTAACTCCATAGAATACGTTCTGGTATATGTTGATGACATTCTATATGTTGGTGACCAAGATCATAAGTGCGAAGCATTCGCTAAAGAATTGGGAAAGCACTTCACCTTAAAGGTGCTGGGGAAGGTTGACAAATACCTGGGAGTGCAAATTACCAAAACCAACAAAGGCTTCAGACTGTCACAGAGGGAAAAGATAGTGGAACTGCTACATAAATGTTACATGTTTGATGCCAAACCCTGTGAAACCCCCATGACTCCCGACTTCCTGAAAAACATGTATGATGAGTCGGAACCATTCAATGATAATACTCTGTACAGGTCCGTAATAGGTTCATTACTGTATATAGCAAATTGGACAAGGCCTGACATAGCATTAACCGTCAACCTACTGTCAAGGCATGTTGGCAAGCCCGCTAATTATCATTGGGATGCCATAAAAAGGGTACTTAGATACTTGAAGCATAGTACGGAAGCATACCTATGTCTAGAACCAGAGACATCCAGTAAGCCAGTTCTTTCATGTTATGCAGACACAGATTGGGCTGGGGACGTGAAATGTAGAAAAAGTACATCCGGGTACATATTTTTTTTGAACAGCAGTCCTGTACACTGGTACACTGGTAAGCAGAATCTAGTAGCCACATCGACTACAGAAGCCGAATATATATGCTTATCTAAAGCTGCAAATAATCTGGTATGGTTCGATGACTTGCTATCCAGCATCTGGGCCGAACCCACGTACCCCATCTATATACATGAAGATAACAAGGCAGCTATCGAAATATCTAAAGCTGATGCCGTGGGTCAAAGGTCAAGACACATTGATATAAAACACAAACATGTCAGGCAACTTTCCAACATGGGTTTTATTAAAGTATTACATTGTGATACAGAAGAACAAACTGCTGACATCTTAACCAAACCTCTGTTAAACAAACAACATAATTACTTAATGTCAAAACTAGGTGTCTTATTGCATAAACCGATAACCCATGATCAATCCATTTGTGGTCTTACGGTCAGGCATCTAGAGGGGGATTTGTTAAGTGTAAATGCCTGCCCTCCAAACCTAGTGTTGTAAGGGTTAACTACCCAGGGATCCATTCACCCACTGACCCCTCCTTACCTAGACTCCGCCCCTGGAGTACTTAAGGGTCATCCATGCGGTCTGGGATCCTTTCCAGCTGCAAACCTGTAAGAGAGAAACATTATGTAAATAAAGAAACTTGATTATACACATGCCTATGTATTTCCTTTATTGGGCTCGATCCAAGAACATTCCAACAAATATAATCCCTAAATATCTTAAGTTATCCTTTATCTTAATTCCAAATTGATTTTGTAATCTTTCTAGTTTGTTTTCCCTATCAATTTCCATTAATAATTCTGATTTTGTCCAATTTACTTTCAAACCAGTCATATCTTCAAATTCTTTCAAAAGTATTTGAACTCTTTTTATATCATTTGTAATATTATTTAAAATGATAAGAGTGTCATCCGCATATAAATTAACTTTGATACCTTTATATCCTATTAATTCTGAATCCTCTTCAATCAAAATTGTTAAAATTTCCATTGCTAATAAGAATAGGGTCGGAGACAGGGGACAACCCTGTCTCGTCCCTGCTTCCAAATTTATATCTTGTGTAAATATACCATTTACCTTCACTCTTGCCGTACCCCTCTGGTACAATTTGGAAATAATATGAATAAATTTATTACCGAATCCTAATGCAGAAATCATTTCTTTTATAGTATCCCATTGTATAGAATCAAAGGCTTTAAAAATATCCAAGGCAAGAATACCTATCTTATCACCATTGTTCTCGGCAATATCAATAACATTTAAAACTCTTCTAACTAAATCACACATATAACGCCCTTTAACAAAACCTACTTGATTATGGTTTATATATTTATCTACAAAATTATTCAATCTATTTGCTACAATTGCAGTAAATATCTTAGCATCTTGGTTAATCAAGGAAATGGGCCGGTAGGATTCAATCTTTTCTAAATCTTTACCTGGTTTCGGGATTAAGGATATAATTGTTCTATTCCAGGACATGGAAATATCACCCCCATGTAATATCTTATTATACAATTTCTGTAGTTTTGGGATCAAAATTTCTTTAAACTCTTTATAAAATTCTACTGGTAACCCATCCTCACCTGGGGATTTTCCAAGTTTTAGCTTCTGAATCACATCTTTAATTTCCTCGGAAGTAATATCCTTTTCCATTTTTTCTTTATATTTATTATCAATTTTCTTCTGACCATGTTTTTCTAAAAAAAATTTTAATTTACAATTATCAATTTCTTTTTTGAGATATAATTCTTGAAAAAACTTTTTAACAATTTCACATTTCTCTAATTTTTTATAACATCTCTTACCTTTTCCATCTATTAGAACACCTATTTCCCTTTTTTCTTTTTTATCTTTCGCCATTCTTGCTAATAATTTTGAATTTTTATTACCATATTCAAAAAATTCTCTTTTTAAATAGCTTAAATTTTTTTTAACTATTTCAATATCTTCCATTATTTGTTTATTTTTCAATGTTTTAAGTTCCTCCCATACTTTCCTATCCTTGGTCACTAGAAATCTATTTTCCAATTCTTTTATCAATTTCTTCTTTTCCTCTATTTTTTCTTTATAATTCTTATACTTTCTACTTGACAATTTAATGCTTTCTCCTCTAAAAATTGCTTTCATTGTGTCCCAAACTATTGCATAATTAACTTCCCCATTGTCATTCCAATCCCAATTTTCTTCCCATTTCTTAAGAATACAATTCTTATCTTCCTCATTTTTATACAGTTTCTCATCGTATCTCCAACAATTTTCTTTTTTCTCCAAAAACATATCTAATTCTAATATTAAATCTGCGTGGTCAGAGTCTTTAAATATTCCAACATCCATATTATCCACTTTATCCATCAAATTCTTAGATACAAAAATGTAGTCAATTCTTGAGTATCAGTTAGATACCTTTGAGTAAAAAGTGTACATTCTTTCATTACCTTTGATTTCCCTCCAAACATCTACTACACCGTTTTGCAACATCCAATTATCAAGTATCCCCATTTTTCTTGTTCCATCATAACGGGTAGGATTGGTACTGTCCATCTGGTTTCTAATTAAATTAAAATCACCAGCAATAATTAGGGATAAAATAAAATAAAATAAAATAAAATAAAAGGGATTAGTTAGTAAAATTTATAAAATTATTAATTTTGATAATAACTCACAAATGGTAATGAAAAAGAATTGGGTAAAAGAATTGGGTATTGAAATTTCTGATCAAAATTGGAATATGAACTGGGTTAGCAGAATAATGAGGACATTATCAATAAGGATTAAAGAACATAATTATAAAGTTATTTGGAAGTGGTATTTGACCCCGATAAGACTTTTTCAAATGGATAATAAAGTGGATAAAATGTGTTGGAGATGTAAAGTGGAATTTGGGACGTATGTTCATATGTGGTGTAAATGTAATGGGGTTGAATTTTTTTGGTCCAGGATAGAAAATGAAATATTTGAAATGATTAAGAAAAGGGTAAAATTGAGACCGGAAACCATACTATTATTAATATTAATTGAAACAACATTAACAACTGAAGAAAGAGAGTTGGTGAGAATTTTGGTTATAATGGGGAGAATTATAATTGCTAGATATTGGAAATTAAACGTTGATTTAAAATTAGAAGAATGGTATAAAGAAACATGGAAATTTGCATTAAATGATAAATTGACGTGTGATATTAAAATTAGAAGTGGTATATATAAAGAGAACGTTTTTTGGAACACTTGGCAGCCGTTTGTGGACTTTACACTTGGGAGATTGGACGAATCGGCGCCAGTACCTTATCAAAGAAATTTTTGGAAGAATTGAAGATTTTAATCTCCTAAAATCTCCTTTCCATTTGTACAGCACGCTGGGGGGGAAAAAAAAACAAAAACAAATATGGGATGAAGCTTTCTCAACAAACTATTTTTGTGTTAAATTTTATATTTACCAACAAAGAAATATCTTTGTTGGTAAATACAAAGATATTTCTTTGTTGGTAAATATAAAATTTAACACAAAAATAATTTGTCGAGAAAGCGACTGCCTGTGAAGGCTCCTGGATTGGGGCTGAAGCAGTATGCTCCGTCCCATATTTGGGTAGACCAGGTTGCCCTGATAAAAAACAATCAGGTGAAGTAAAGCCATTAACACTTCTTTGTAATGCTTTCTTTTGATATGCAAATGAAAGTGTTAAAAAAGTTCTGCAACTAAGCTAAGTAAACCTATTTATTGTCCCCTGAGGACATTTAGCAGGCAGAGGGAATTTGAAAAGAAAGGCACAAAGGAAAAGATGATGGGGAGTTTCTAGTACTCGAGTAATTTTATAGAAAAGAAGAGGCTTTTTACTCAATGTTGTCAAAAAAGATTGAGAAAATGGAGCTCTTTGGCTTTTAAAGGCTCCCTGTAAATGATTGTTTTGCCTGGAGAAATCATTGGAGAAATATCCACATTTCCTAGTCATACCACAACTAATTGCAACAATCTGCTACATATTGACTTTACAGAAGATAACGTTGAAAGGGCACTATGCAACCTAAAGCCATATCTATCTATTGGCCCTGATGGATTATGTGCCTACTTCCTGAAAAAGCTTTCCACTGCCATAGCCAAACCTCTAAGCACAATCTATGAGGTATCTTTCAGAACCAGCTCCTTTCCCGACCTATGGTCATTAGCCACGGTCATTCCTATCTTCAAAAAGGGAGACCCCAGCCTAGTTGAAAATTACAGACCAATCTCAATGTGTTGCGTCACCTGTAAAGCCATGGAATAAATTATAAACCAATCCATCACCCTCCACTTAGAGACAAAAAAACCTACTCTCTAACAAGCAGTTTGGTTTCAGGAAAAAATTGTCCTGTAATCTGCAACTCTTACAGTGCAGAAACATTTGGATCACACGACCATGATAAAGCAATAGATGCAATTTACATAGACTTCTGCAAAGCCTTTGATTCAGTGGTACACGACAAACTACTGTTAAAACTAAGCTCTTATGGCATTTCTGGATCCCTGCACAAGCGGATAGTCGCGTTTCTGTTAAACAGGCAACAAGTAGTCAAAATACTTGTTCTATCAAACCCTGCACCAATTAACAGCGGTGTCCCCCAAGGCAGCGTTTTAGGACCCACACTCTTTCTGCTTTACATAAATGACCTTTGTGATCATATTATAAGCAGCTGTGTCCTCTTCGCTGATGACGTAAAACTATTTAACACCACCACCAATACTGCTGCCCTACAAAGCGACCTTGACTATGTGTCAGAATGGTCGAACAAATGGCAAATCCAAACCTCAACTAACAAATGCTCTGTCTTACACATTGGCAACAAAAATCAGAACACCAAATACAAGCTGGGTGGATACGACCTCATAGATGACCCTCACTCTGTCAAGGACCTAGGAGTACTCATCTCAAACGATCTAAGCCCCAGAGCTCACTGTAACAGCATTGCCAAAAAGGCATTAAGAGTTGTTAACCTAATTTTGTGAAGCTTCTTCTCCGATAACAGTGTACTGAAAACTAGGGCATTCAAAACCTTTGCCAGACCAATCCTCGAATACAGCTCGTCTGCCTGGAATCCACACTGTATATCGGGCATTAATACAATTGAATGGGTCCAGAGGTATTTCACGAGAAGAGTACTCCACTCCTCTGCTCACAATAGAATACCTTATGCCACCAGACTTGAAATTCTGGGCTTGGACAACCTTGAACTACGCCGCCTACGATCTGACCTAAGCATAGTACACAAAATTGTCTGCTACAACATCCTACCTGTCAACAACTACTTCAGCTTCAACCGCAATAATACACGGGCAAACACTAGTGAGGCGGTGAGGCGTCTGGGATGGCTCGGGAGTTTATGGCTTCCATGACAGCCATGGACCTGACACAGCTAATTCATGGCCCTACTCACGTGGGAGGACACACTCTGGACTTGGTTTTTGTCTCTGGGCAGTGGCTGAGTGGTCTGGATATAGGGGACATAGTTACTGAACCCCTGTCATGGTCGGATCATTCTCTCCTGAGGTTGGACTTTTTGACCGCTGCACCCCACCGCAGGGAGGTGGAACCGACCAGGTGGTTCCGCCCCAGGCGACTGATAGGTTCCAGAGGGAGCTTGGGCCAGTTCCTGAAACTCTGGCTCACGACTCAGCTGAAGACCTGGTGGCTACCTGGGATAGGACGGCCGCCGGTGCTCTAGACAGGGTTGTGCCTTTGCGGCCTCTGACCCGGCGCCGAGCCTGCCCGGCTCCTTGGTTCTCCGAGGAGCTGAGGGAGATGAAGCGCTGGAAAAGATGCCTAGAGAGTGGTTGGAGGGCTAGTCGCTCCGAATCCGACCGAACACTAATTAGGTCTCATATTAAGACCTATTTAGTGGCAATAAAAGCGGCAAAGTGTAGCTACTTTTCCGCTCTTATTGCATCGGCAGATAATCGCCCAGCCGCCTTGTTTAGGGTGACCTGCTCCCTCCTACATCAGGAAGCGTGGGAGGACCCCTTGCAAGGGCAGGCTGAGGATTTTGCACAGTATCTGCACGATAAAATCGCTCAGATTCGGGAAGGCTTGGACTCTGACTGGGTAGATCCAGGCGGGTTGACTGAGGCCGGTCTTGAGAATGTCATTTGGGATGAGTTCGACCCTGTGACTCCCGAGGACGTGGACAGGATCCTGGGGAGGCTTAATGCAACCACATGTTTACTGGAACCGTGTCCCTCCTGGTTGGTACTGGCCACCCGGGAGGTAACACGAGGCTGGCTCCAGAGGATTATAAACGCTTCTTTGAGGGAGGGGTTCTTGCCTCCCACCTTGAAAGAGGCAGTGGTGAGGCCCCTACTCAAGAAGCCTTCTCTGGATCCGGCTGTTTTGGCAAACTACCATCCGATCTCCAACCTCCGCTTCATTGCGAAGGTTGTGGAGAGTGTGGTTGCGCGACAGCTTCCACAGTACCTGGATGAAACCGTCTATCTAGATCCGTGCCAGTCCGGCTTCAGGCCTGGGTACAGCACAGAGACGGCATTGGTCGCATTGGTTGATGATCTCTGGAGGGCCCGGGACAGGGATTGCTCCTCTGTTCTGGTCCTGTTAGATCTCTCAACGGCTTTTGATACCATCGACCATGGTATCATGCTGCGCCGGTTGGGGGGTTTAGGAGTGGGAGGCACCGTGTTGCGGTGGTTCTCCTATCTCTCTGACCGGTCGCAGTCTGTGTTGACAGGGGGGCAGAGGTCGACCTCGAGGCGCCTTGCTTGCGGGGTGCCGCAAGGGTCAGTCCTCTCACCGCTCCTGTTCAACATTTATGTGAAGCCGCTGGGTGAGATCATCCGTGGTTTTGGGGTGCGATGTCATCTGTACGCTGATGATACTCAGCTGTACATTTCCACCCCAGACCACCCCAATGAAGCCCTTGAAGTGATGTCCCAGTGTCTGGAGGCCGTGCAGGTCTGGATGGGGAGGAACAGGCTTCGACTCAATCCTTCCAAGACTGAGTGGCTGTGGATACCAGCGTCCTGATATAGCCAGCTGGTGCCATCGCTGGCTATTGGGGGCGAGTCATTGGCCCCC
>WNWU01006234.1:0-12992 GCA_012654045.1 Ptyas mucosa | reverse complement strand
CTGCCCCCCACCCTTTGGCCTGTGCCTCGCAGCAGTTACCTCCTTGCAAGCAAACAGCAGGAAAAATAACTCCTTTCAGTTTCAGCAGAGGCTTGATTAGATCTGCCTCCAGACTCTCATCTGATTCACTCTCAGCTGTTTTGCGCAGGCTCTTTTGCAAGCTCTTGTTTTGCAAGCTCTTTGCTAGCTGCAAAGAGTGATTTTTTTCCCTAGCTAAAAGGAAACTGAAAGTAAAGCAGGCTCTGCTTGCAACGTGACAAAATGAGGCAGGGAGAGAGATTTCTTTTTCGCTTTGCTCACCAAAAAAGGTAGGTGCAAACAATGGGAAATTTAGTTCAAAGGAAGAGAGTTCAAGATTTTAAAACACAAAAGAAAAAAAAAGCTCTATTTAACTAGGGAATTGTAATAATTGAGATACTATTAATTGTATATTGTATTGAAAGCAGAAATGGTAAAGTTGTGGTTTGGAGGGATATATGGGGGAAACTATTTAGTTTATTATTATTGGTAAATATAATTAATGGATTTGTAAGAAATTGGATTGCATGGAAATAATTGGAATATTCATGTTCATATTGATTAATATACAAAAAAGATAGTTATATAACAAATTGATTTATATTAAAATGTTGAATTTGTATTAAACAACTGCAATATTACATAATTAACCAATGTGAGGTTCGATATAAAAATAGATGACAATGGGAAGGGGTATAATATAGAATAGAAGTGAAAAATTGAATTTGATTAAGATTAGAGATGAGGATGAAGGGTAATATTGGTTTTTTTAAAAAAATAGATGAGGAATAAATATGGCAAAAAGGAAATATAGAAGTTGTAAATTTAATTGAAATGACTAAACACTGTTTAAATTTGTGAACCGGCCAAATACTCTGTTCAAAGAAAATACATTGTATGTTTGTATGTGTGTTTCTAATTATTGCTATTTATTCATATTTGTTCTCTTTTATTCTTTAAAGTTTAACAATTCATTCTTTATCTTAATATTTTTATATTTGTTTGGGTTCTCTTTCATCTTTTTTATTGTATAGCAGTCTTTCTCCTCCAGCCTACCACCTCTCTTTTCTTTCCTTCTTACTTACTCTCCCATCTCCTCTTCTTCTCCTCCCTACTTCCTCTTCTTTTCTCCTTCTCCTTCTCTCTTCCTCCCTCTCTTACCCTCACTCCCACTCTAATTTCCCTTCCCTTCCTTCATCCCTCTCTATTGCTATATCCTTTTATGCATATGGACTACTCAGAGGGCTGAAAAAGTTATTTTTGACTGGTCCTCACACTTTTGACCAGTCCTCGAACTTACGACTGTCCTCACATTTTATGTTTTTGCCCTATCTTGTCACCATGGTGAACAGAAGCAGTTGTGAAATGAGTGACACAGTTATTAAGAATGCTACAATGGGCATGAATGATGACCAGTCATAAGTGCGAAGACCGGTCAAAAATGTGAGGACCAGTCAGAAATGACTTTTTTCAGCCCTCTGTACTCATGTCCCTATGCACATAGCCACACCCACTCGGTCACATGGCCAGCTAGCCACGCCCACCCAGTCACATAACCACCAAGCCGCACCCCCAACTAAGCCACGCCCACAGAACCGGTTGTTAAAAAAATTGAATCCCACCACTGCCTGTGAGGTAGGCTGAGCTGACAGTAAGGGATATACTGCAATTTACCTAGTGAATTTTCATTCATAACAATGGATTTAAACTTGATTGCCCTGGTTTCTAGGGCAATGTGCTAATGATTATACCACACCAGCTTCTGTTAAAAGAATTGTAATTGGTTTACAAAATACAATAAAATTTTACAGCATACAATAAAATTTTACAGCATACAAAATAAAACAACAAACAGAACATTAAAATAATGCAAAGTAAATACAAAAACATTTAAGGAATTCCTTTTTCAAGTTATGTAGAAAGAGGCATTTCCACAGTATGATTATTATGTTCAGATGTAGCAGGGAATATAATCTCTATTTGAAAAAAAATCTTGCTCTATTAAAGCTATTTCATAGATCTTTCCAGTTGCTACATTGAAGAAGCAGAATATGAAAAGTATTGATGTTTTTGAACTCTGATGTTGAAGAAGACTTTTGAGAATACCATAGACAGCCAAGAAAACAAAGAAATGGATTTTCACTCATGATTTAGGCTCAATTTCTTATACATTTAGACACATTATGCAAAGTTCTAAAGTTGAATATCATGGTGGATGGACTAATTTACAGAGACAATAGGTGTATCAATGGAAGACCTGAAGAAATATGTTACAGACAGATTATCCTGTAGAGAAACTCTTAATGTAGTTGCTCTGAGTTGATACTGATTTGATGGCACATAATAAATCAAGTTGCTACTTCTCACCCCAATCCATATTGCAAATTTGCTGTGTAAATAAAAATTATGCATCATAATATACAACATATATTAACCCACTAATATTTTCTCCACTTCCTTCAGCTTTCTGATACATAACACAGCTGTAACCCTATCTGTGAATATCATAAATACATCACAAATATTAGATACAAATACGTATCTAGTATATTCTAGTACTCTTTAGTACTTTGCTTCTTTTTAGATGGCAGTAGAGGAGAAATAGCAACATCTTTCAGGGGTGTCAAACTGGCGGCCCACGGTCCGGATGCGTCATGCACATGCCATGCCCAACCCAGCTCCACAAAGGAAAAAAGTTGCAATAAGTCTCATAAAGGCAACGTGATACCTGTGATCTATGGCATAAGTCATGTGGTGGAATAGGAAATCTACTCTTTAGGACTGCAGCTCTTATTGCTGATAATAAGGGATTATAGAAGTTGCAGTTTAGATTTTCTAAAGATACTTGATTTGTTGCCTCTGGGGCTGCTCGTGTGCTTTAGCTCAAATATGTAGTTCCTTACCTTTCCAAATTCAGGAACGTAATCTTATAAGTCTTCATTTACTGTCGTAAAGCAAGATTCTGGTCCCATTAAAACAAGTAAGCTTAAGACACTGTATTGTGTTTTCCCTGAAGGGCAAATATGATACAGGCAAGGAAGGGTCAATCTTTTCTTCACTTCAAATATCATGGCGTAAATCTAACTTCTTTTCTCCTTCACTGTTAATTATACATCCTGCTGCTGCTGCTTAAAAAAAAAACCTATAAGGATCTAAGCCCGGAGCTTCAATATCCCAATCTAATTCAGCCTTTATTATTAGGGCTTGCACAGTTGGTCAAGTTTCAAGGTGCTGTGAGGTTCTTTGTGACTGTGGCTAGCGAAAGTGGAATGGTTAATGAAAACTGAACATTTTTTTTGGAAAAAAAATATATCATTCAATCACAAACTAGAATTCATCCAGAAAAAGAATAACAGACAACACAGACCAAGTACTTCTAATGAAACTCAAAAAGGGGAGACTCCGTTCATTTTAAACAACATTCTAATTTAACAAGAGCAGATAAGGTGTTTTCCCTGTGCCCTTGGCCCTCCATTCCCAAGGATTTGATAATGGCAGACTTAGCAGCCTCCTGGCAAGCCTATTCCATAATAATTAATCAAGCAGACAAACAGGATTGATTTCAGGCTGCCACCTTTTACCTTAATTGCCAGCCCTGGTTTTCATTTCCATGCTAAGTCCTAACTGAGGTCATGGCTAAACCAGGTTACAGTCTTGTAATCAGCTGCAAGATTCTTAAAAAGCTGTCCTCATTTGGGATAAACGGTATGCAACTTTCTCTGCAAAGGCACAGCAAATGCAAACATAGGCACTTTGAAGACATTGACTAGCAAACTTCATTTGTGTGAGTGCTTGAGAAACTGCAGGAGTAAATGACCTGATTGATACCTAAGAATTGGGGGCCACAGGAAAAGGTGAGTTAATATTGCTCCCTCTCCTCCATAATTCAGTCCAAAGAAAAAACACAGGCATTGGCAGCTAAAAGTATTTTAACCCATATTTAATGATGTGATTTGACCTCTACAGAATTTATTGAAGTTTTGCTTATCAAAATAGGATGGATAGTTCCATTAACCTTTTCAGTAAGAATAACCTACCCCCAGTGAAAGTAAAATGGGACAGTGTAGAATATTATACATCGAAAAGGGCAATTATATTTCCATAGGTTATCTTGGTGCTGCTGGATCCAGGCCAAACAAACATCTTTATTTAGCAAAAAGTCTCTTGGTCCTATAAAGCATTCTTAGAAAATAGAAGTGATACGAAGGTTTTTGGGACCTTCAAAAGAAATGATGACCTGGGGAATGAAAGGTCAGTTTGGAATCTACTTCTCTAGTTTACTTTCTGGTAGATGAGTGCTTTTTAACTAGCTATATCTCATCTACTAGTAGGAAAAGCAGAAATTGATCTCTACCTGAGCACATCGTCTCAGCATTCCAAATGTTCTTATTGGCTAATGATGTACTTTATTCTCAGCAGATATTATTTTTCTTGCTGTGTACTTTACAACATGTACTTTACAACAATACAGGATGTTTTCCTGTGATTTCAAAAAGATTTAGTGGGGAAGAAGTTGCCATGCTTGAAAGCTTCAGCAGTTGGAAGTGCTTAGCTTTTAATAAAAGCTAAGAAAAGAAAAATTTTATCACACATAAGAATTTATTGGTAAGCCAGTGTCTACTAATAAACAGAAAATATAAGATAGACTTTGCCCCTTAATTTATATTTTTACTTGAATTTTTTTCAATTTCATCTTGTTTATAAATAACTCAAGGTAGTGAATAGACTGTATTTAATTTTTCTAAAGTTTTTTTGAAGATTGAATATTGTTTTGTTACAAAAATAAAATTATTGATTTAAAAATAAAAAATATTCTGGACTATAATAAAATTCTGTCCTAGAGCAAACTATGACTTTGGAGTAGAACTGTCAGTAGACTATGAATTAATCAAAAATTATTTTTCTTTGCCTTGCTTCTCTGGAGAGGGGCTAATTGTTGAACATCAAAAGGCACCCAGCATCCAAACAGAGAGTTTTTCTTTTTATACTATTGGACAGGTTGTATTATTATTTCACATAGCTGAAATAAAATATGGATTTGGGTCTTGAACTCTAGCTCTGCTTCACATATATTTAAAGTCAAGCCCTCAACATTATTTATCTCAAAGTTTTTAAAACTTGGCAACTTTAACATGCGTGGACTTCAATTCCCAGAACTGCCCACCTGAATTCTGAAAATTGAAGTCCCCATATCTTAAAAGAGATATCTTAGAGCCCTGGTAGCGCAGCAGACTAAAGCACTGTGATTAACATTCAGCTGCCTGCAATTACTGCAAGTTCTAATCTCACCAGGCTCAATGTGGACTCAGCCTTCCATCCTTTCTAAGGTAGGTAAAATGAGGACCCAGATTGTGGGGGCAATAAGCTGACTTTGTATAAATATACAAAAGTATGAAGGCTATTGCTTAACGCATTGTAAGCCGCCCTGAGTCTCCGGAGAAGGGCAGCATATAAATCAAATTTTAAAAAAGTGCCAAGTTTGAAAAACACTGATTTATCTGTGTGTGTTTTAACTTGCAGGTGCTGGTTTGGGAAGCGTGCAGGAGTTTACACTGATTACATCTATCAAGGTCCAATGATACTGGTGCTACTGGTAAGAATGGAAGCCATCTCCGATACAACGCCAAGATTTTCCAGGGTGACCAGAGGCAAAAAAGAAGAGCATTCCCAATGCAGTAATTATGAATGAAAGAAAGAGATCTGGCAGGATCAGTTAATTATTAGTAGCAGAAAAATGTGCAAACTAATTTTTCTCTCTTGTTCAGCTCTGAAAAGTTTTAACCCCGTTCTGCTATGCCTCTGGTTGTCCTGAATGTAATTCTTTACACTTTTCATACTGGAAAAATAATATTTTGACTTGCTTTGAATTAAGGAGTTATTCTCAGGTTGATTTTCTTCCTTCCTTTTTACTCTCATTGACAGAGAGATCTAATTTTATTAGTGTCGGTAGGTTGGGCGAGAAACAAAGTGAGCACTAAAATTTTTATTGGAAGCCACTTGTCCACTAAGAATACCAAACTATTTTTTCAGTTATGGAAAAAAGGAGAACTGAAGAAGTCCAAGGATTTCTTTCCTTGTGGGTAATCATTTCCACAAGACAAGGGTTACAGGAGTAGAGAGATCTCCTCCAAAGTAGTGTCACATTTTGCTATCTTAAAGTAACAACAAAAGAATGACACGTCCCTTGAATTACAGTTTTCTGTAATTCTTTCTTCCCACTCCTCCTCTTTCCACTCCATTTTTGTCCTGCTGCTGTACTTCCCTGCCAATTTCTCTCACCCTATCACCATTGTATCAATTGAACGCAGCATACTTCACACACATTCCCTATTCCCAGCAAGCTTGCTAATAATGTTCTTTGATGAGGATAATAGCCACTGCCTTATTAACCTAACCATATCTCTGTTGCAACCTTGGTCAATGCAGAGTCCTGGGGAGAAAGTGGGAAGTGATTGTATTGTTAGAGGCTGATGCCAGGCATACAGAGATATTGCAGTTGTTTGTGCTCTCTGTGAACTGTGGTCATTATTGTTTCCGAATCTGAGTATTAAATTATACTTGAATTGATAGAGGCAAGAGGACACAAGATCCTCAACTAGAAATTACAGCAATCTACCTCCGGAAGGTCTTTCAGTCCAAAGTTGTTTTAATTCCATTCTTCAAAGCAACTTTCCTCAAATGAAAGCTTTTTAAATAGGGGCCTATAGCTTCCATAATCACCAATGGTTTGGTGTTCTGTATAAAGCAGAAGGTAAGGTTTAAAATATACTAAACAATTGAGAATAATAATAATAATAATAATAATAATAATAATAATAATTATTATTATTATTATTATTATTATTATTATTTCAATTTATATGCCACCTTTCTCCGGAGACTCAGGGCAGCTTACAATGCATTTAAAAAAAACCATTATAAAAACATTTAAAAATTAAAACATTAAAATCCATTCGTACCATTCATGGCCGGATCTCACAAGATCGCAACAGCGAGATCAATGGCCCCAGGCCTGCCGGAAAAGCCAGGTCTTCACCGCTTTTTGGAAGGCCAATCCCTAGGGTGTGTGTGTGTGGGGGGGGGGGGGTTTCTGGACCTCAGGACCTCAGGAGGTAACTGGTTCCAGAGAGAATATATTGCTGGGTACTTTAGGCACTGATCTTTTGCTTCCTATGTAACATAAGACCAGACAAGAGATTGAATGCTGATTTAATACTTTCTCATGGGAAAAAGAAAGGGGATAGGTTAGAATCTTGCCTAAGATTTAAATTCTCCATTCAGTTTTTATACATGGTGCTAACCCAGAATTTAGCACGAAATATAACTCAGGTATTTTATCCTGCTTCGGTCAGGTCATTCAATGTTATATAAAGAAGAGACCCAGGAGCTACTTGTATATTGTTCTTTAACATGACCAAAATGATAAAGAACCAGTTCTAAAACTGTGCCAAGAATTTTGTATCATATTCATAGATGATGCAGAGCATAACATACACTAGATATTCCCATCACTAGGTTTTCCTCAGTTTAGTCTGAAAACTTATAGAACTATTTTTTTAAATGCCTAGCTTTTTTGTAGAGAAAAATGCTATTTGTTTTGTGGATAGTGATAATACTGTCAGCTTACCAGCACAACTCTAAAACACTGCTAATCTTTCTGTCCCTATCCCCACCATCAGTAGTGAAAGATTTAGACAAATATAAAATTGCATATCAAATGAAATGCCATTGATACTGTAATATGCAACACAGACAGTTATCATATCCGTTCTAACAAATGAGGTTTTAACAAACATTACTCCAAGAGTCCTTTGAAACAGCTGTTTGAAATAGGGGATGATTGTAATCTTTTTCTAATCTTCATAATCTGTTTGAGAGTTTTTAGACTTATGACCAGATATGTTATTTTGCTGCCTAGAATAAAAGACAGTCCTTGTACAGAACAAGGTTAGATCAATAATAAGATACAATGACCCACTTCCTTAGGGGCAACAGGGTAGCTTAAAAACCCTGACAAAAGACCCTGACAACTGATACATGTATTGTTGTTTATGAGAAGGCAATAACACAAGAGGGGAACCGGTGCAATTATTAAATTCAACTTGTTTAACTCTCTGATCCTATTAGGAATTGAACCAGGGATGGGTTCTACTTACCTTTACTACCGGTTTGCAAAGGGATTGTGCGTGTATGCTCACTTTGCTTGTGCGTGCGCCAAGCTTCTGCATTTGCGCAGATCACCTATGACGACATCTGGGGTGGTGGGTGGAGCCTCCCACCTGTTTTACTACTGGTTCTTGTGAACTGATCCGAACTGGGGGCAGCCCACCACTGAATTGAACATATTACAAACAACGTACCATTACTATCCAAAAGGGCATGTAGGTTCAACCTTTGGTAAATACCAATTATCCCTCTCTTTCTAAATAAAATAATTTATTCATGGTTCACTTCTTGTGCCATTCATGCAATATTCAACACTCTTCATTTAGTCTGCTTGGCTTCTTGCTCACAGAGTTGTTCATATCACTCATAAGGCAACATAGGGATACTCTTTGTCACCCCAGTTGGCACTGGTTGTTATAAGATTTCTGCTCTGAGGAAGCTGGTATTTAACAAAAAAATAAACTGCTCATGTTATGGAGAAAGAGTGTTTTCTGTGAAATATGTTGGCTTCTTTTAAAATAATATTTTTATTAAGAAGTCTAAGTACAATAATAAAAGATAATGCAAACTAAAAAGACAAAGAAAGATTGAAAAATAAAGGTGCAAGAAAGAAAAATGGAAAGAAAAGAAAAAGAATCTAAGAAAGTGACTTCCCACCCTAATCATGACAAATATAAATAATTTCACAATCTTCTCCTAGTTAACAGATACATAAATCTCTTCACCCCATACCTCCACTGTTAACTATAGGCAAATCTAGTAAGCAATGTCTTTTCTAATCCAGGTATCAGCAAGAAGTCAAAACAGATCTTTAAAATAATCACATTAGTTAACAAGCATAAAATTCTGTCTGTGAGAAAATCAGAATGGACATCTTTTCCAGTCCAGATGCCAACAACTCCAGAAATAACATCCCCAAATAACAACATATCCCATTTTAACACTAATCAAATAAGCCAACTTTATAATCCTTATTTTTACATAAAATCATCTTGCTCTTTAATCCATTTGAATGATCATTATCCCTTGTCTCTAATTTCTTTAAAACTGTAACAAGCCTTTTTGTAAATTCAAGCAGGGACAAATTTTTCCTATATCAGCCTCTTCTGGTGTAACAACTTTTTCTGGGAACAGGATGTTCATTAAAAACACAATCTAACTAAAAATGTTGATTCAAAGTCCTGTTGCCATTCCACAACAAATTTTCTGAATGCTGTTATAAGTTGCTTATCATGTTATATCACCAATACTGAAAACATTTATGCATTTATTTTTTAAAATTAATTTCAAATTCTTAATATTCAAAATTAAATATTCCAACATTCTCTGAACCTTAATCTATTTAAAACTTTCCATAGCACAAAACTTGCCTTGTTATTTACTGCTTATATTGACTTCTTAAAGCTTAAAAAGATATCGTTAAAATTTTCTTATATAAAGATTGAAGGCACACACAATAAACTTTTTGTTCTATGCTCAAGCTGATACTAATAAAAACAGTCAGTTCAGCTTTTGTTCTATTGCATACTCATAAATGCACAACAAAGTACAGCAATGATGATGTGCTAAAAACTCAAGCAGGGGGAGGGGGCACTTAAAAGAAAGAAATATATAAATGTTATTGCATAATATTGAATTAATATAGATAAGTCTAAGATTGGTCTGGGGTTTTAACATCCCATCTCCATATGGGGGCATTCCATACAGAGATGGAATGGATTTTTTTTAAAAAAAACTTCACTTCCACCCTGTTATATACTGGTTCCTTTCTTAATTATCTTATCTATTTTAATGTTAATATTTATCACTTTAATATTATATATTGTTTTTATCTAGTTGTAAGCTAGAATCATTGATGGAGAGAAGGCAGATGTGTAATAAAATAAATGAATGAAAATCAGTATAAGGTTAGAAAGTAAATTACAGCTGATGCAATAATAGACAATAGTATTCTATTTGATGTTAGCACAAACACCAACCCAACAATATAACCAGGGAATGGAGGCAATGTTGAATTAAACAGAGGCCTCTTGTTTTCTATTGGTTAGTAGCAGAATATAAAAATACAAACTGAATTTCTGAATTTTATACCAAAACACTCCCAAGGGAAGAAAAATACCTTTGATAAATTCCTGACAAATAAAATCTCCTTCTTGCTTTAAATAGTTGAGAAAATAGCTCCTCCCAGTGGCAGAGAATGAAGTAGCCTGAAAAATTAAAATTAAAAAGTGCATTTTGCTACTACATTGGAAACTTTAATACAATGTATTAAAACATATTTTCAAGACATACATTCTCTGAGAGTTGGAAACTAGGCTGCATTTCTTAAATCTATATACCGGTATAAATATATGATTGTAGCAGGATGGAACCAGGATTAACTGAGCAAATGGGAATGCTCAAGTGAGGATCCCCATAGGATATTAAGTATATACCATGAAAAGACTCATTGGTTATGATCATGGGGGATTTCAACCTCCCATCTGTGGGTGAGACGTCGGAGGTGGCTCGGGAGTTCATGGCTTCCATGACAGCTATGGACCTGACCCAGTTAATTCATGGCCCTACCCACATGGGGGGGAAACACACTGGATTTGATTTTTGTCTCTGGACAGTGGTTGAGTGATCTTGAGATGGGGGACTTAGTCATCGAGCCCTTGTCATGGTCAGATCACTCTCTCCTTCGTCTTGACTTTCAAACCGCTGCACCCCGCCGCAGGGAGGCGGAGCCTGTTAGTTGGTTCCGCCCCAGGTGCCTGATGGAACCTGATAGGTTCCAGATGGAGCTTGGGCCATTTCCTGAGGCTCTGGCACATGCCTCGACCGGAGACCTAGTGGCCGCCTGGGATAGGCTACAGGTGCTCTGGATCGGGTTGTGCCTTTGCGGCCTCTGACCCGGCGCCGATCTCAATGGGCTCCTTGGTTTTCCGAGGAGTTGAGGGAGTTGAAGCGCCGGAAAAGATGCCTAGAGAGTAGTTGGAGAGCCAGTCATTCTGAATCTGACCGGACACTAGTGAGATCCCATATTAGGAATTACTTAGTGGCGATAAAAGCAGCTAAATGCAACTATTTTGCTGCTCTTATTGCGTCATCAGATAATCGCCCAGCCACCCTCTTCAGGGTGACCCGCTCCCTACTTCATCAGGAAGCGCGGGAGGACCCCTTGGAGGGTAGAGCTGAGGATTTTGTTCAGTATCTGCATGACAAAATCACTCAGATTCGGGAAGACTTGGACTCCGACTGGGTAGTCCCGGGGAGAGGGACAGGGGCAGGACTTGTGAGTGTTATCTGGACTGAGTTTGATCCTGTGACCCCTGAGGACGTAGACAGGATTCTGGGCAGGCTGAACACGACCACTTGTTTATTGGACCCGTGCCCCTCCTGGTTAGTACTGGCTTCCCGGGAGGTGACACGTGGCTGGCTCCAGGGGATTATAAATGCTTCGTTGGGTGAGGGTGACTTCCCCGCCGCCTTGAAAGAGGCGGTGGTGAGGCGTCTCCTCAAGAAGCCTTCCCTGGACCCGGCAATGTTGGTAAATTATCGTCCGGTCTCCAACCTTCGCTTTTTGGCGAAGGTTGTTGAGAGTGTGATTGCGCAACAGCTTCCCCGGTACCTGGATGAAACGACGTATCTGGATCCGTTCCAGTCGGGTTTCAGACCCGGGTACAGCACAGAAACGGCATTGGTCGCGTTGGTTGATGATCTCTGGAGGGCCCGGGACAGGGGTTGTTCCTCTGTCCTGGTCCTGTTAGATCTCTCAGCGGCTTTTGATACCATCGACCATGGTATCATGCTGCACCGGTTGGAAGAGCTAGGGGTGGGAGGCACTGTGTTATGGTGGTTCTCCTCCTTTCTCTCCGACCGGTCGCAGTCGGTGTTGACAGGGAGGCAGAGGTCGACTCCGAGACCCCTTATATGTGGGGTGCCTCAGGGGTCGGTCCTCTCGCCCCTCCTGTTCAACATTTATGTGAAGCCGCTGGGCAAGATCATCCGTGGTTTTGGGGTGAGATATCACCAGTACGCTGACGACACCCAGCTGTACATCTCCACCCCAGACCACCCCAACGATGCCCTTGAAGTGATGTCCCGGTGTCTGGAAGCCGTGCGGATCTGGATGGGGAGGAACAGGCTCAGACTCAACCCATCCAAGACCGAGTGGCTGTGGTTCCCAACGTCCCGATATAGTCAGCTGGTACCATCGCTGACTATCGGGGGTGAATCATTGGCCCCGGCAGAGAGGGCGCGCAACTTGGGCATCCTCCTGGATTCACGGCTGTCTTTTGAGGAGCATTTGACGGCCGTGACCGGGAGGATTTTTCATCAGGTTCGCCTGATCTGCCAGTTGCGTCCCTTTCTGGATCGGGACTCGTTACACACGGTCACTCACGCCCTCGTCACCTCTCGCCTGGACTATTGTAATGCTCTCTATATGGGGCTCCCCTTGAGGAGCACCCGGAGGCTCCAACTGGCGCAGAGTGCGGCCGCGCGGGTGGTGATGGGAGCGACGTGGCGCTCCCATGTTACTCCTCCCTTGCGCGAGCTGCACTGGCTCCCGGTGGTCTTCCGGGTGCGCTTCAAGGTGTTGGTTACCACCTTTAAAGCGCTCCATGGCTTAGAACCCGGGTACGTATGGTTCCGCCTACTACCACCAATAGCCTCCCACCAACCGGTACGTTCCCATAGAGAGGGGCTCCTCCAGGTGCCGTCGGCCAAACAA
The DNA here is from genome assembly GCA_012654045.1 of Ptyas mucosa. NCBI lineage: Eukaryota > Metazoa > Chordata > Lepidosauria > Squamata > Colubridae > Ptyas > Ptyas mucosa. Next base: position 91 of record WNWU01006234.1, on the reverse strand, counting down.
TGTCGGCTGGTGGCCCCCAGGGGGAGAGCCTTCTCTGTGGGGGCACCCACTATCTGGAACGAGCTCCCCCCAGAGTTACGGAGGATCCCGG
>WNWU01006230.1:0-10543 GCA_012654045.1 Ptyas mucosa | reverse complement strand
CTGGAGTGGCCCAGTCAGAGTCCTGACCTCAACCCGATTGAAATGCTATGGCATGACCTTAAGAGAGCGATTCACACCAGACATCCCAAGAATATTGCTACACTGAAACAGTTTTGTGAAGAGGAGCGGTCCAAAATTACTCCAGATCGTTGTGCAGGTCTGATCTGCAACTACAGGAAACGTTTAGTTGAGGTTATTGCTGCCAAAGGAGGGTCAACCAGTTATTAAGTCCAAAGGTTCACATACTTTTTCCTCCCTGCACTGTGAATGTTTACATGTTATGTTCAATTAAACCATGGCAACATCTAATGTTTGTGTAGTATTATTTTAAGCAGACTGTGTTCTTCTATTGTTGTGACTTAGATGAAGTTCAGAGCACATTTTATGACCAATTCATGCAAAACTCCACATAATCCCAAGGGGTTCACATACTTTTTCTTGCAACTGTATAGATCTCCTTGTGCTAGATGAAGGGTAGAAGTGTGAACATTGTGTAGGATTACAGAATGAATCATAAGCAAACCTTCCTCACTTTTCAAATCCCATTGAGTGAAAATGAGGATTTAAAACTGAGGAAGGTTTACTTATGATTCATTCTGTAATGCCAAACAAGGCAAGTATATTGACCTCTGAGTTAAGGTTTAATCAGGTTTCCTGATTAAAAGACAATCTTCAAGAATTCGGAATATCTTTTAGGGCATACTGCCTTCAACAAGAGGATTCACTAATATCTGACTAACACATACCTTTTGCTGGGTATTTTCTTACCTACTATGATTCACATGGTGTTTGTACTATTAAACAATTATATAATTATATAAAATATATAATTTATCAAATTTATATATCCACCTATCTCACAAAAAGTGACTGGGTGGTGTACAACAATTAAATAAAACAAATCTATATAATTATTAAAAATATAAAAATCATTATTTAAAAATATATATAAACCACCAGGCATAGGAGAGAGTAGATATTAACAAAGATGGAGCCATCTTAAAATGTCACTGGTCGCCTAGGACCCCCAGGTCTTGAGGAACCTGTGGAACAATATAGGGGATGGACCCAATGTCACCTTCGGGGTGGGTGGAGGGGAGATTGTTCCATAAGGTGGGTGTCATATTACTAAACATATTCTATTCTGATGGTTTGGCTGCTGACATATTGAAGGAGTTTTTAAGCTCTTATATTAATTACATTGCCATTTCTCTTCTGTATTAACATTACATATTGTTTGGGAAGATGTTTAGTTTCTTGGTTTCTGGGCATAATATGTCTTTTCTTGAGTGACAAAAGTCAAAAATAAAAAAAAGCTGCTTTCAACATGTTAAAAAAAAAGTCAAGGAAACAATTGGTCCATTAATGGGAGAAAGTGGCAAGAATGTGACAAGCAACAGGGAGAAAGCAGAACTACATAACCCATTTTTTTGCATCTGTCTTTACACAAAGGGAAAAAACAGTCCAACCTATTAAAAACAGTACTGTAAAAACAGATTAGGAATACAAGTTAAAATAGGCAAGAAAATGGTAAGTGAACACCTGTCTACCCTAGACGAGTTCAAATCACCAGGACCAGATGGATTACATCCCCAGGTTCTGAAGTAACTGACAGATGTGATCTCAGAACTACTGAACCATACTTTCAAAGATCCTGGAGCACTGGGAAACTACCAGAGGAGTGGAAAAGGGCTGATGTTCTGTGCTCACTACACATTACTCTGTATGCAACTTGACATGCAGCTAAACCCACCTATCCTCCAATAAAACAGACCATGTGTGTAGATCTGGATGCTTGATTAAAGAACAGGATGGTGAAACTGGGGAGAATAGAAATATATACAATATGTTGTGGTCCGCTAGCAGCCCGCGGAGCTGGCAGCAGAGTCGGACAGTGAGGAGGCTGGGGAGGAACATGGGCCAGTCCTGGAGTCTGGGGAAGGCTCGGAAGAGGGCTCTGCATCGGAGGCAGAGATGGGGCCAGGGCCATCTGGGAGTTATGTGCAGACTCCGGAGCCTCCAGAGTCGGACATCAGAGAGGCAGAGGAACAGTGGGAGCCTGTTCCTAGTGCACGCATGCGGAGAGCTGCCAGAAGGCAAGAACAGTTAAAACAAAAGGGATGACTCGGGAGTAAGACTTGGAGATGATTGGCCCCTCCCATAAGACATAAAGGAAGAGCAAAGGCACGTGGGCCTTTGCAGGAAGCAATGTTGTGGATGGTGTTGGTTTGTACTTTGAAGCTCTGTTTTTGAGACTGTGTTTCCGTGTGGCCTTGCCAAGATAATTGCCAATTAGGTCTTTGGCAGCATGTCAAAGAATATAAAGGTGGGTGTTTACCAGCCTTATCCGAAGGACTGTGACAGACTTCTGTTGGACTATTTATAAACTCTTGGTGATTCAGCATGTGCTGTGAATGAAAGGAATTCACAGCCGTTAAAATAAAAAAAAGGGATTTTGGGACTAATTGTGTGCTTTTTACTATATCAGGAAGCCTAGGACAGAACACAATAAGAACCCAAATACAAAATAAACAGTATTGAGTTGCTGCTGAACATAACAATTTACAGATACAAGTAATCTAAATCTCAACAGCTATGCTATGTGTGTGTGGGCTGTGGGTTTGTCCTTGGATGAATATGTGCCACAGATTAGGCTGGGATGGTTGTTCTTTGTGCATCTGCCTCCTCCAAATTCTAAAGGAAAATGGAGTCTGGCTTCCCAGCGTGCACTTGCTTTGAGAGTGTGGGCTGATAGGTAAAGGGGTTGGGTCAGCTTCAAAACAATATAGATTGGTATTTGCCTATATGTATATCTTCATCTTCAAAAAAGGGAAAAAATGGATCCAGGAAACTACAGACCTATCAGCCTGACATCAATACCTGGGAAGATTCTGGAAAATATAATTAGGCAATGAATCTGAACACCTAGATGCAAACAAAGTCATAACCAAAGCCAACATGGGTTTCTCAAAAACAGATCCTGCCAGACAAATTTCATTGCATTCTTTGACGGATTAATAACTGGCTGACCAACCGCACTCAACGTGTAGTCCTCAATGGAACAGCATCTACATGGAGGGAAGTATGCAGTGGGGTACCTCAAGGCTCTGTCTTAGGCCCAATACTCTTCAACATCTTCATCAGTGATCTGGATGAGGGGATAGATGGGGAACTCATCAAATTTGCAGACGACACCAAGCTGGCAGGAACAGCCAACACTCCATAAGATAGGCTTAAGATACAGAAGGATCTTGACAGACTTGAACATTGGGCACTATCTAACAAAATGAAATTTAATGGTGAAAAAAATAAGGTTCTATATTTAGGCAAGAAAAACCAAATGCACAGGTACAGAATAGGTGGTACCTGGCTCAATAGTAGTAACTGTGAGAGGGATCTTGGAGTCCTTGTGGACAATCACTTGAATATGAGCCAGCAGTGTGCTGCAGCTGCCCAAAAAAAAAGCTGTCAGGAAAAACCTCTGAGCATTTTACTGCAACCAATTGATTGTGGTTAGTTTGAATGAACCAATCAGAGTACAGCTTCCTGGCTCTGAGTTTCCTGTGTTTTCCAACGGCCAGTTGGTTAGTATATAAGTAGCAGCAGAACTGCAGCCACTTCAGAGATTCAGAGAGAGACTCTTCACAGCTGAGAATGAGAGCCTCTCACGCAGACTCACCGGAGACACCTCCAGAGCTGAGTCACTGCCTTGCTCCTGAGAAGACTGACAAAGAAGCCCTCCTATGCTTGGGAAGACTAGAGCAAATGGACTTTGCTGAGAGGAGAAACTTTTGGGCTGTTGATGCATTCTTGTAGGTTTATTTTTATGTGTTTTTAATTAAACCAGTTAATTTCTCAAGACTCCTCTCTTAACTTCCATGCTAGTGCGTTTGTGTGCGTATCGGGCCACGGTCCATTCGTTACAGAACCCCTTCCTCCACAAAAGCCAACGCAGTTCTAGGCTGCATTAACAGAGGAATATAATCAAGATCACTAACCCTAACCCTTTATTGGTTCCCTTTAGTCTTCATTTTCAAATGGGATTGATAGTGATTCGGAGCACATGGTTGCCATCTTATATAAAAGTGTACCAATTCATGTAAAAGTAGCTCTGAGTAAAACAAACCTGATGTGAGTATAACATTTAAAAAGATGAATATTGTCTAAATCTACAGTAGCAAACTGTATGTGGAAATGATTGCAGACTGGAAAACTGGCACAGAGCCACAGACTGAATAACAAATAACAGAGTTGGAAGGGACCTTGGAAGTCTTCTAGTCCAACCCCCTGCTCAAGCAGGTAACCCTATATCATTTCAGACAAATGGTTGTCCAATCTGTTCTTTAAAAACCTCCAGTGTTGGAGTACCCACAACTTCTGCAGGCAAGCTGTTCCACTGGTAAATTGTTCTCATAATTAGGAAGTTTCTCCTTTATTGCTTCTCTCCTTGATTAGTTTCCATCCATTGCTTGTCCTGCCTTCAGGTGCTTTGGAGAATAGGTTGACCCCCTTTTTTGTGACATCCCCTTAGATATTGGAACACTGCTATCAAGTCACCCCTAGTCCTTCATTTCATTAAACTAGACATACCCAATTCCAGCAACCGTTCTTTGTATGTTTTAGCCCCCAGTCCCCTAATCATCTTTGTTGCCCTTCACTCTTTCTAGAGTCTATACATCTTTTTTATATCATGGCAACCAAAACTAGTTGCAATATTCCATGTGGCCTTACCAGGGCATTATAGAGTGATATTAACACTTTATGTGATCTTAATTCTATTCCACTGTTAATGCAGCCTGGGACTGTGTTGGCTTTTATCGCAGCTGCTCCAAGACTCCCAAGATCTCTCTCACAGTTACGACCATGTTTTCCTGAAAATAAGACTGGGTCTTATTTTTTGGGGGGGTGGGCAAAATAAGCACTAGGGCTTATTTTTGGGGGGGTGTCTTATTTTTTTTCCCCATGTATGGGAGGCCCACTACTTCTGCTTGTTTGTGGTGGGGCAGGAGGCTGCCACAAAGCGGGGAGGGGGTGTTTGGAGCTGCCCCACGCACCCCGCACCAGCCTACCTCAGGGCCCCTGCATCCAGGCCATCCACACCTTGACACCCGCCTTGCAGCCCCAGCACCAACACACCACTTGCCCTCCTCCATTGCTGCTGCAAGCAAGCAGAAGTGGGCCGGCAGCCACATGGGCTCCTGCTGATTGTGGCTGCGAGGCAGGTGTTGGGGCGTGGATGGCCTGGCTGCAGGGGCCCTGAGGTAAGCCGGTGAGGGGTGCGTGGAGCAGCTCCACCCCCGCATCACCTAGTGGCCACCGCACCGCGAGCAACCAGATGAAATAGGTGGGTGGTGCCACAGGTTCTTCAGTAGGGCTTATTTTCGGGATAGGTCTTATTTTCAGGGAAACGATACTATTGAGCCAGGTACCACATATTTTGTACCTGTGCATTTGGTTTTTCTTGCCTAAATGTAGAACCTTACTTCGCTCATCATTGAATTTCATTTTGTTAGATAGGACCCAGTGTTCAAGTCTGTCAAGATCCTTCTCTATATTCAGCCTATCTTCTGGATATTTCTCCCAGCTTGGTGTCATCTGCAAATTTGATGAGCTCCCCTTCTATCCCCTCATCTAAATCATTGATGAAGATGTTGAAGAATACTGGGCCTAAGACAGAGCCTTGGGGTACCCCACTGCATATTTCCCTCCATGTAGATGCAGTTCCATTGAGGACTACACGTTGAGTGTGGTTGGTCAGCCAGTTACAAATCCATCTGGTGGTAATGCTGTCTAACCCACATTTTTCTATCTTATCAAGTAGTAGGTTGTGGTTTACTTTATCAAATGCATTACTGAAGTCCAAGTAAATTATATCCACAATATTTCTCTCGTCCACTAGTTTTGTCACTTTGTCAAAGAATGGAATAAGATTAGTCTGGCATGATCTCTTTTTGACAAACCCACGTTGGCTTCTGGTTATGACTTTGTTTGCCTCTAGGTGTTTGCAGATTTGTTGCTTGATTATCTTTACCAGAATCTTCCCAGGTATTGATGTCAGGCTGATTAGTCTGTAGTTTCCTGAATCCATTACACTGGACAGCGGGTGTGTAAAAAGATATCTCAGTGCACTGAAGGAGGGAGGGCATTGGAAACATTTCAGAAGTGACCTTCCCCAACTTTCCAGAAAGTAAAAGGAAAGAAGGGAAGAAATTTATTTATTTTTATTTATTTACAAAATTTATATGGCCGCCCACTCACTTTCAGTGACTCTAGGTGGCTTACAAAAATACTTTCAGTCTTGCAAGATTCTGTTAATGTAGCCTTGCAATAAAGGTAGAACTAGTCCTTGTTGTTGTGTTTATTGTCTGAACTACCTTGGAGAGCTAATACAAATAAGTTGGATTTGTATTTTCAGGTTGGGGAGGAAGGGTTAGAATTTTAGACATCTTGGGTAGTTTTGGATAAAGTGTTTCTCACTTTATGAGAATGAGTCTGTACACTGAGAATTGTGAAGAAATAATTGCTCTTTCTGTAATGTGGTATTCAGTTAAGTTTTGCTTTCTTGTCCAGGGTTTCCATATTCAGAAGTAGAACCTTGTTATAAAATACAGATGGATATTTTTGCTATGTGTAGTTAAGTTAGCCCACCTTTGGCCTTAGATAGCCTAAGTAAAATGATTAAGACATTTTTAATTAACTGGATCATGATGTTTCAGGTATGATCATTATTTTTAATGTTTGTAAACGTAATGTACTTTTTGTTGCTTTTGTATATTATGTTTAAAGCCCTTGAAGTATTTGACCAAAAGAATCATTTTGTTTTTCAGTTTGAATTATTTTACAATCAACATTTCAGTGGAAGGAAACTTACCTGGTTACATTATCTTTGCACAGGTAAAATTAACCTAAAATAAACCTCTTTAGCTTTTGAAAGTATAACTATAATTTTTTTTGCTTAACTGAAACATATACAACTTTTGAAGTTTTAATAATAATAATGAAACCTTAAATTCAGATTATTTTCTCTGTCTTAACTAACCTGGTTATTTTAATATATCTCAGTTGGATATTTTTACTACATCTCTTGTGATTCTTATCTATAAAAGCAATTGTTCTAAATTTTATATTTTATATTCTTGATTGACCGTTTTCCAGAAAAAAAGTTAAAAATGAATTTCATGAGTATAAATTGAAGACAAGAAAATATTACAATAAAAAGTGGATTTAGGCATACAGGTCGTTCGTTGGTTATGACCACTTGTTTCAGTGATCATTTGAAGTAACGACAGCAGTGAATGAGTAGTACTTATGGCCTGTTCACAAAGTTCCGGCCCTCCCAGCACTGTTACAGTGGTTATGTCTGCTGTGTAGGCAGGTCTATTCTGAGATGCATTTCCTGCCTCTCTAGGAGTTGCCTTTAGCTGTTCCTGTGAGGCATTTTCTGGTTCCTGTCATATGTATATATATACTCCTAATGATGGCTTATCACGACTAACTGCATCTTGATTAAACTTCTTGAAACATGGTGTCAGAAGTCTGAATCCATGTCTACCTGATATATTTGAGGCATACCCCCGAAAGCGAAGCAGTTGAAGCAAGGAACTTACCAGCATGGCAGCTGCTAACAGCATACCTCTGCCTGAGGCCATGAGGCTGAGTGGAGACTGCAGCAGCAATTGGGATATGTTCAGGGCGGAGTTTGAAGACTATTCCTTAGCTACAGGCTTGAATGATAAGCCGGCAGCAGTACAAGCCACCACATTAAGGAGATTGATGGGCAGTGAATGCCTCCACATTTATAAACACAACTTAACCCTTACTGAGGAACAAAAAAGCGACATCAAAGCTATCTTAGATGCATTAGAGGTCTATTTTAGTCCTCTTAAAAACATCATTTACGAAAGATATATATTTGGTAGCTGCAAGCAAGAAGGTGAAACAATAGATAGCTTCGTCACACGCTTAAGGGAAAAGGTTGCAAGCTGTGACTATGGCCCCTTAAGAGACGAACTTATTTGGGACAAAATAGTTTTGGGCGTTACTAGTGAAAGCACACGCCGCCGCCTCTTGAGGGAGCACAATTTAAGCCTACAAGCAGCAATTGAGATGTATCGGACTATAGAACTTACTGACAAACGGCCGAGAGCTCTAGAGTGGGTTAATACAGCGGGTTAATATGTGTCAATACAGTCTCTAAACAACAGCTAAGTATGACTAACTATCAACACAAGCGCCAGCATAAAACACAGTTTTATAATTCGTTCGCAAATAAGTAGCATGCAAGTACTGCAGCAGTGCGCATATACAAGAGAGAGAGCAGTATCCTGCATATGGAAAAACCTGCAGAGTGTGTGGGAGGTTAAATCACTTTGCAGGAGTGCGTCGGACACGTAAAATGGAAGTGAGGAAGCTGCACACAATTGAGCAAATGTCAGACTTGGAGGATGCATCCTTGTTTACCACTGATGTGGTTTATAGGAAAGAATGTATTGGTGCAGTACACTCTTAAGGGCAAAAAATGGTTTGTAAATCTCAGGTTTAACAACATAATTCAACCTTGCCAGCTGGACTCGGGTGCAACATGTGATGTTATGAGTCTAAAGGATAAAACGAAAGTGGCACCGGAGATACTTCTTCAGCCTACTAGTACTAAACTGAAGTTATATTCAGGGGAACTAATGGAGTCACTGGGCCTATTTCAAACAGAATGCAGTATACGTGGGGATATTTATAAACTTGAATTTGAGATTGTGGAAGCTGATCAGAAACCGCTATTATCAGGATCAACATGTGAGCACTTGGGGTTGATGCAGTTCACCATTCCAGCCGAGTTACACAATGTTGTGAGTTACTCCCCCCCCCCAACCTCTGGCGAGGCCATTGACAAGACAGCAAATCCTCCATTTTTACAAGGAGGTGTTTGACGGCCCCATAGTATCTGTTCCAGGAGAGGTTCATTTTGAACTTGATTCTACCATTTCTCCAGTACAAAGTGCTCCACGTAATGTGCCTATAGCTATTAAGCTGCAGGTTAAAGCACAACTGGATAAGTATGAGGCGAAAGGACATATTACTTCAGTATCTGAGCCCACTGATTGGATAAGCAACATGGTTGTTATTAGGAGGTCAGAGAAGATTAGAATATGCATCAATCCTAAATTTCTGAATATGGCCCTGAAACGGTCACACTACTTACTGCCAACACTTGATGACATTTTGCACAAGCTACCCAAAGCACGGGTTTTCATGCTTGTTGACACCAGAGTTGCCTTTTTACAGTGTAAACTGGATGAAACGAGTAGCTACATGACTACGTTCTGGACTCCATGGGGCAGAAGGAGATGGCTCAAATTACCCTTTGGAGTTTCCGTAGCACGAGAGGTGTATCAATGAAAGCACCACAAATTACTAAGTGGGCTCAGTGGAATTGAGCCAATAGCTGATGATATTCTTATAGTTGGCTGTGGTGAAACAGACGAAGAAGGTGAGCATGACCATGATGAGAAGCTAATAGCACTATTAGATCGGTGTAGGCAGGTGAGGTTAAGGCTCAGTGTAAAGAAGTTGCAGTCTAAGGTGCAAGAAGTCTGCTTTCATGGGCATATCTTGTCCTCACGAGGCTTAAAAGCTGATCCAGATAAGATTAGAGCCATTGTGGATATGCCACCGCCTGCGGATGCTAAATCAGTGCAGAGATTTATCGGTTTTGTTACATATTTAGCAAAATTACTGCCACACCTGTCGGAGGTGTGTTAGCCATTGAGACGCCTTCTCGACAAAGATGCAGTTTGGCACTGGATTCCCAAGCATGACCAGGCAGTACAGGAGATAAAACGCTTGGTCACGATTGCTCCAGTGTTAAAATATGATGTTACAAAGACCGTTACTATTCAAAGTGACTTGAGCAAAAATGGCCTAGGATAGTGATGGCAAACCTTTTTTAGCTCAGGTGCCGAAAGTGCGCGTGTGCCCACACCCATAATTCAATGCCCCCCCCCTCCCCGGGCCCCCCCCCCCCCCCCCCCCGACCCCCCCCCCCGTGTCCCGTTTTCGGCCTAGCAGGCCTCCCTGAAGCCTCCAGAGGCCAGAAACTGCCTGTTTCCAGACTTCTGGTACGCCCAGTAGGCCCGTTTTTTGCCCTCCCCAGGCTCCAGAGGCTTTCTTGGAGCCTGGGGAGGGCAAAAATGGCCTCACCCACCCCACCCGGAGGCCCGCCAGAGGCCAAAAACGCCCTCCCAGAGCCTCCATGTGAGCCCTGTACTTACCTGGCATCCAAAATGGGCTGCGTGGAGACTCCAGGGATGGGTGGTGTGGGCGGGGCCAGTTGAAATTTGGCTGGCCAGCGCATGCATGCGTGCTGGAGCTGAGCTACAGTTGCAAGAAAAAGTATGTGAACCCCTTGGGATTATGTGGAGTTTTGCATGAATTGGTCATAAAATGTGCTCTGAATTTCATCTAAATCACAACAATAGAAGAACACAGTCTGCTTAAAATACTACTACACAAACATTAGATGTTGCCATGGTTTAATTGAACATAACAT
>WNWU01006229.1:0-21625 GCA_012654045.1 Ptyas mucosa | reverse complement strand
GGGGGGGGGGACGATCACGAGAAGAACTGCGAGGCTTTGCGCCGGCTGGCCAGGCAGGGAGGAGGTCAGGGGGTGCTGGCTGGCTGGTTGGGGAGGGGGCAATCATAGCTGCTTATGTGGCTGCCGCCGCCGCCAGCAGCTTGAATGCCCCGATTGAAGCTGGAGTTCGCCATGCCGAGGGAGAAATGAGAGGCCCTGCTGTCCCGCAGAAGTGGCAAAGAACGAAGAACAAAGTACGAAGTGAGGCTGGGGGGTGGAGGACAAAGCAAGGCAGGGGGTGCAGAGCTGCCCCACCCACCCCGGCTTACCTGAGGGTCATTCAGCCAGGCCAAACTCTCACCCCCGCCACCCACATCCCTTCACTAACCTTTCCAGCTCCTTTTACCGCCGCCACGTGCAGAGCAACTAAAGTAGTCTGCGGGACTACGGTAAAAAAATAGTTCAGACCTTCCAACTTCTCACAAAAAAAAAAAAAGATCTTGTGAGGTTGGAAGATCTGAACCAGGGGTGAAATCCAGGAGGTTCTGACAGGTTCTGGAGATTTTGAGCAGTTCGGAGAACTGGTAGCGGAAATTTTGAGTAGTTTGGAGAACCGGCAAATACCACCTCTGGCTGGTTCCAGAGTGGGGTGGGGATGAAGATTTTGCAATATCCTTCCCCTGGAGTGGGGTGGGAATGGAGATTTTGCAGTATTCTTCCCCTGTCACACCCACCAAGCCACGCCCACAGAACTGGTAGTAAAAAAAATTGGATTTCACCACTGGTCTGAACTATTTTTTTTTTCCATAGTCCCACAGACTGCTTTAGTTGCTCTGCACGCGGCAACGGAGAACTGGGCCTGTGCGCATGCACGCCCACCGGTACGGTGTGGGCCAGGTCGAAGTGATGTGGGCCAGACCCTTACAGTTTCCAGGATGCCCATGCGGGCCAGATTCGGCCTCATCACGGATGAGGATCCGGATCCGGCCCACGGGCCTTGAGGTTAACACCCCTGTCTTAAGGAATTCCCAACAGACACTGCCTGCAAACCTTTGGCTTTCCACAGTTAGAATATGTACTTCTTGTAAAGAAAGGCAGTTTTTCTATTGGGCCACCTCATCTCAGTTGGTTTTTTTGGCAGGTTTCTTCTCCAATCTCTTCTCACTTCCCCTTCTCCCCTCCTCTGAGTCAACTTGAAATTTCATATTCTCTGACTGATCTTAAGACTGAGTTAAATCATGAGTTATCTGTCATGAGTAGGCTGACTTCTGGCAGGTGTCTGATGATGAGCAAAGCTGAGCCCTGCCCACCCCTCTGAGGTCAATCTGGTTTCTTAATTCATTGAATTGAAAGGAGCAACACAATTTTTACAGAAACCTTGAACGGTTGCAACCACTTCAGTCTTGTAGATTTTTTTGGCCTTCAGGTAGCAGGATGACCCGTCATAAATTTTATTTGACTTTGGTTTAGAATGTCATATGAAACATGCTTTAGGGCTTAGTCTGGTGTCTGGACCCAGCCACTTGTGCTATGTTCAACAAATAGTAGTTAAGCAAACAATAGCTTGGTGCAATGTACTATTCAGTTCTGCGTCTCATCTCCCCAACTTTCTTTGCTGCTCACAGAGGTTATAAACCCTGTCTAGGCCTCGGAGAAAAAGAGAAAAACATTGGCAGGGTAATACAGGCTATCATGTCTAGAGCCCCTGAATTCACTCCAGATCCCATCTGTGCTTCTTGCTCAGGAGGCAATCCAGTTAGACGGAGAGATCTTCTTTGCACTTCTCCGACGAGCGTCTCCCATTGCCTATCGTCACCTGAAGAGATACAAGATTGACCCCATCTTGTATATGACCGAGTGGTTTATGTGCATCTTCTCCCGGACCTTGCCTTGGTGTTCCGTGTTACGTGTGTGGGATATGTTTTTCTGTGAAGGTGAGCTGTGACCTTCAATTCTCTTTTGGCTTTCTGTCAAATGCTGCATACCTGCTTCTTCCGTTACACAGATTCCATCAGGAAGGGAAAAAAAGTGATCCTGCAACGTCTGATTTTTTTCCCCCCTGAAATGCTTTTAATTCACTGGATGGAGGAAAACCTCCCTCAACCATTATTTAAATAGTCCCTGCCAGCATCTTGGCAGTCTCAATGGCTGATGACAAAAAAAAAAGGGTGGAAGGAGAGAAAGAGAACAATTATATGATGTCAAATCTAGTCTAACATAACGTATTTTTGGACTATAATATGCACTTTTTTGTCTCTCAAAAGGGGTGAAAATGTCTGTGCGTCTTATAGACTGAATATTGCCAAAGCCCAGCCCGCCCACCTGCCGGCCATTTTTTTTTTTGCCTCCGCATGCCCCATCTTCAGGCCTTTTCTTGGCCCATTTTTGGGGCTTTTTTCAGCCCGTTTTCGAGGCCTTTTTCAGCCTGTTTTTGAGGCTTTTTTGGGCAATTTTTTCAGAAAAAACACCCTGAAAAAAGCCTCGAAAATGGGCTGAAAAAAGCCTCGAAAACGGGCTGAAAAAAGCCTCGAAAACAGGCCGAAAAAGCCTCGAAAACAAGCCAAAAAAGCCACAAAAACTTGGAATTCCATTGTATTCCACAAGGCTTGTCTTCGCAAGAATGCTTAGAATAACAGTTCCAGTATTTATTTTATTCTTATTCATTTATTCAATCAAGCCCTCCTCAACCAAGTGACTCTTTCTGCTGCAACCTGAGATTATTAAATTAAAAATGCGATTATAGCAAAACATTCAGGATAGGCCAAATGATTCTCTGCACAGGAGCTTATAATAGAATCCTCTTTGTTCTACAAGGTAATGGTGATTACTCATTCAGTGAAAAATAAAATGCAGATTTGAGCCAGGGATAGGTGGTAGCTGGCAACATACACCTTCACAAACACCCAGAGGCCCCTGATTGGTTGCACATTGTATAATTTGGGGTGCTGGATTTGAGAGCCAAATTCAGCTAGAATTGTTTTGAAACCTTATGACATTTCTCCTTTAATGGACTTTGGTTCCTTCAACTGCATCAAATCTTGCATTTGTGACCATATCCTTGGGCCTCTATTCCAACTTTCTTTCCCCTTTTTCTTTGATTTGATCCTTTCTTCCTCCTCTTTATCTTCTTGCAGGAGTGAAGATAATTTTCCGAGTGGGCTTAGTGCTACTTCGGAACACCCTGGGCTCGGTGGAAAAGTTGCGGTCTTGTCAAGGCATGTACGAGACAATGGAGAAATTGCGAAATTTCCCCGTTCAGACCATGCAAGAGGAATACTTGGTCCATGAGGTGAGAATCCCAACTTTTTTCTTTGTTGCTTTTCTTTACTTATATTGCCCCAAAGTTTTTTGGCCAGGTAATGAAACACAGTTTTCAAATATAATGTAAACCAGGGATGAGCAACTATGGCAACTTTACGAACAGTGGACTTCAACTCCCAGAATCCCTGAGCCAGCCATGCTGCAGGCTACCTTACCTGACCATTCCTTGGCCAGCATCTCTTCTCCCAAGGTCATCCCACATCCCATTACATCATCACACAACTCTCCATTTCCCTGAGATCCTCAAGCCTGCTGAAATAGTCACGTTTTGAATTTATTAATGGATTTTAAATTCAGAAACTTAGTTGGGATGCTTAATACTTTCTGAATATCACATTTATGCAGTAGTTTGAAATTGGCTGATAAGAATATCCTTAGCTTTTCTTTAATTATATCATAAATATTTAGAAGGCTTTTCCTGGCTTTAATGCTGTGATGGGCACTGATAGGGTTGTGTATACAGTATGTGTGTGTATTGTTGGGGGCAATATGCTGATTTTGTAAACCGCTTAAGAGTGCTGTAAAGCACTTTGGAGTAATATATAAGTCTAGGCGCTATTGCTTTATATATAAAAGCAGAGGATCTGGTTCTACTGACAAGGATTTTGAATGAGATCTGCTCCTGGCTTTACACTTCATGACAAAGTCCTCAGCTGTAGAAGGGAAGATGGATCAAAAGATGCCACATGTAGTTATTGTTCCTTCTCCTGTTTCTTTCTTCCTTCTGATTCAGGTGATTAATCTTCCAGTTACTGAAGCCCTCATTGAGCGAGAGAATACCACCCAGCTAAAGAAATGGCGGGAAACTCGGGGGGAGCTCCAGTACAAGCCCTCCCGCAGACTCCACGGCTCGAGAGCCATCCACGAGGCGAGCTACCGTATGAACCCACCCCTGACTGCCAGCGCCAGCCTCCTGAGCCTCACAGGGCTAAAGCACAGGGTTGCCCTAGGCAGCATCAGTGGTCCCTCCTTCTCCCCAGTTCATTCCATAAGTACCCTGGCTGAATCTCCTTCACCTTCCTGGGTCCCTGTTGCTGCCGAGAACCAGGTGGTGGTATCCGAAGGTCTTCACGCTGCCCTGCCCTCCCCTACTGGGAACAACACCCAGTTAGGTGGCCCTAAGAAAAGCAGCAGCAGCAAAGCAGCAAAGCGAAAAGAAAAAGGACAGGAGAAAGAAGAGAAGATAGAGAAGCAGAAGCTGCAGAAGAAGCTGCAGAAGGAGCAGGAGAAGCAGGAAAAGGAGCGGGAGAAGCAGCATCAGAAAGAACGAACCAAAGAGGAAGCCAAGCTAAAGAAAGAGAAGAAGCTGTCTTTGAGGAAAAAAGAACCCAAATCAGCCCCCAAAGATGGAAGAGATGGGGAAACCTCAGGGGGGTCTGTGCTCCAGGACACTTATTTTTGAATAATACTAAAGGGGTGGGACAGCACAAGGCTAAGCAACTCCCGAGGACCAAGAATATGGTTGCCGCTAGAGGCATAGTGTGGTTGAAGGACCCAAAAGACTGGAGGAGAGGTACGCCAAGGGGAATCAACTGGACACGGAAATCCTCCAGATTGAGGGTCAGAGGGGGTTGGCGGAGAATTACCTAGGATCCATGGGGTTACCTCTTTTGTGTGCCTGAGTTGGGCTTGAGTCCCCCATCCTGCTCTCCTCAACCGTAATGACCAGAGAGAAAAGATCCACGATAGCTGCTGTGCTCTATGCGTGGATATGGAACTTGGTGGCCCCCGTGTGAATTTCACCACAACCAACAGATGCAACTGCACAACCCTCCTCCTCCCCCTCCAAGCTGGGAGCCTAACCAAGGAAGCAATTGCGTTCTTAACAAGTACTTTGTACAGAACCGCTTCTCTTTAAAACTGTTTAACCGCTCCAGGGATGACATCACCTCCCTCCAGAAAGGCAAAATATGGACTCTGCCCCCTCCCCGATATTAACAGACTCTTCTCCCATTGCAAAGTGGATTGGCCCTTTTAACATGATCGCGTATTTTTTCCCCAATTCTCTTCAACCTGATGGGCTCCACAAGGCACTTAGGAAACATCCCATATAGATAGGTACTTGCCCCCCCACTCCCCTTTGCATGACTTCTTACAGGCTAAGCTAGCTGCCTTGTCTCCTGGCCAAATCGCCTCTTTTCAGAACCATTTGTTGATAGGCACATGGAACCAGGGTAGCTTCTTCAAGCTTGGACATTCAAGAAAAGAGAAGCTTGGTCCTGTTGGCTTTTTACAACAATCTGTGCCAAAACCGATCTGTGCCAAAACCGTGGCAGGAGATTAAGGAAGCTAGGCTTGGCCAGTTGATTGTTCCCATATAAGGGATTCCTAGCAATCAACAAGGAAAAAAAGCCCCTCAGTTTCTAGAAGTTTGCTTCATTGGTGCAGAAAAGAGAAGTAATTAGATTGGGTTCGAAAGAGAGGCTGCATTTTCTGCTTCTCGGTTTTTAACATGTCGAATAGTTTCAGTCAGAACAAAGAAAAAAAAAGGTCAATTTCCTGCCCTTCAGAAATAGCTTTTTGCAGAAACATTCCTGAGAAATCTAGGAGGGTAACCTTTGTCTGACCGCTTGCTATTTTGTCCAAAAGAGGTATTTACTTTTGGGGAGAACATCTGTCCCCTACAAGAGATTTTGGCAAACTGTGTCTCTCCAAATGGCTATATTGAAATATTTGTTACTGGATTACATTTAGCTTTTAATCCTATCCCTTAAAAACAAAAGATCCTTCTCCATTACAGAATAAATTCCTTAAGAATTAGTTTTTAACCTCCACTGATTTACTTAGATAGTTCCTGAGGTGTACTTTTTGAAGATATCTGAAAGTGTTTTCCTATTTTAGTGCTGCTCCCCTGTCTTTTCACAAAACCGACAGGGTTTCTTGAGCAGTGGCTGATAAAGCTGGTTTAAAACTGGTTTATAGCTTGTTGATGTAGATATTAACAAATATGATGCATGCCTGATGTCCTTGTCCCACAAAAACGGGCCTTTAAAGCAGTGTTTCTCAACCTTAGCAACTTTTAAGACGAGGGAACTTCAACTCCCAGGATTCCCCAGCCAGCATGGGGAATGGTTGAGGAATTCTGGGAGTTGAAGTCCACACATCTTAAAGCTGCCAGGATCAGGAATCACTATTTTAAAGTAATTGGAATGTTTTTTGCTCTAGACATTTTTTTTCCTGTGGTTCGCTGTGCGGCCACAATGGAGATCTGTTTCCTTTTAAGGAAGCAGAGCCAATACTGCCTTGCAAACTTTTAATGGTGGAGCAGAAGGCACCTGTCAAAATTCTGGGTTTCTATTCTATGCAGTCTAGGAAAATAATATTGGCAGGTCATAGGGTTGATCAGCTTAGGAATGGTGGAAAGAGGTTTGGGGAGTTTGAAACTGGAAGATAAATTCTTGCTGCCTTGGAAGTCAGACTGGGCTACAGTATTATGAGTCCATACTGGATTTGTGAGTTCCCAATTCTTCTGTAGCATCTTTTCCTTCTCTTGTGTCATGTTCTCTGTAGTTGTGAATAGTTTGAAAATCATGAGCCTGTTTCAGAATCTTACTTCCCCTAATATATCTGTACCAAATAGCAGTTTCTCTTTGGATTCACATCCCTAACGAAAATGTTCTATTAGCCTTTTTTCCTCTCTCTATATACTTTTTCTCTCTAACACATATATTATATATATGTTTCAGTATTGTAATTATGTATACAGATCCTTGGGATTTTTTTTTTTGATCTTGTGCTCTTATTTAATGGGACAGACACTGGAAATTAGGAATCCATCACCTCCTCATGCCGTATTGTTATTTTTAAAGGTTTTTTTAACCACTGCTCCTAATTTGGTCAAGCAGTAAATTACAAATAACAACTCTTTGCTGTCCTACTTGTTAATACTTTTTCTTTTTTTTTATAATTTGTGCTTCATTTTTATTAGATTTCCCCATCCTCCTGCATTGCTTTGTCTAAAAATGTTAACAAAACAAAATGGAGACCAAGTTTGTTGAGTGACTTTGTTAACCAAGGATGAATTGGACTGAAATTCCAACACTGGAGGTTTTTAAGGAAAGATTCAACAACATTTGTCTGAAATGGTGTAGGGTTTCCTGCCTGAGCAGGGGGCTAGATTAGAAGACTTTCAAGGTCCCTTCCCGCTCTCTTATGTTATTCTGAATTAAGCTATTTATTTTTATGGGATGGTTCAGATCAAAAGCAATGGTTTGTTTATTGAAGAAGTCCAGGTTCAGAAAGCCTGTACCACACAAAATTCAGTCAACCAGAGGGAAGTGGATTCAGACAACCCAGAGTGATTTAGATTTAGTCCTAAATAGTCCAGATTGTGCTGAGAGTCAGACAAATTTCTTCTGGACAGCTAACTGCATTCTCTGACATTTGTGACTGAAATCAAGTCCTAGAGAAGCTTTGCTAAAACCTGGTTTTTCTAGGCACTCCATCTCGTTCTACGTTTCATCCCATGCCCTATGAGGGCAGGGGGCAAAATGGACAGAGATGTGAGAGAGTCTGCTTTTCCCCTAAACCTGTCCAAGGTTGTACCAACTTTTATGGTGCCACCACAGATTTGTTTTCCCCTTCAGAAGGAAAACTAGGAAATGGAGATTACGGCTTCTTTGGCCAAATGAATGATCTGATCATCCAAGACTCGTGTGGACAGGCCTGGCATGGGGGGAGAGGTAGAAGTCTTGGTTCACAGCAAAGCCTCCAGTTGGATCAGCCCTTTGAAACATTTTACCCCCTGGGTCTGTTACAATTTTTTTATTTTTATTTTTTTTATTTATATGCCGCCCTTCTCCGGAGACTCAGGGCGGCTTACAATGCGTTAAGCAATAGCCTTCATACTTTTGTATATTTTTATACAAAGTCAGCTTATTGCCCCCACAACTGGGTCCTCATTTTACCTACCTTAGAAAGGATGGAAGGCTGAGTCAACCTTGAGCCTGGTGAGAATTGAACTCGCAGTAATTGCAGGCAGCTGGAAGCTAAATACTACTTTTAACAGTAGCATTAGTCTGCTGTGCCACTCAGGCTCATTTTTATGAGTTTATTTTTTAAAAAATTTATAAACTTTATTAAAACAGATACAAAACACATAAAACACATATGACAAAAACATAAAAATACATTATACAATAAACAATTATAAGTAATCATTTGAAGCGTTTGTTTCGTAATGGTCTTTCAAGTAATACAGTTATACTTATTCCCTTAAATCTTAACTTAATAGTTTCTTTGTGCCTTTTTTCCCTCTGCTCTCTTCTGCTCTCTAAGACTTCTGCTTTAGTAATCTGTATATTATATATTTAGATTATACTTTCGCTTTCTGGGTTTCTCTCTATAGGTTTATTCGCCCATAAGGAAGTATTTATATGCACAGTTGTACTTCTATTCTATCTGACTTCTAGTTATATTTCTTCCATAGTAGCCTTATGCCATTGATACCATTTATTCCAGACTTTATAAAATTCAGTGTCTTCTTTTTCCTATAATAGATAATAATAATAGATAAAATAATAATAATAGATAAAATGTGGGTTTTTTCCAGTTTCCAATTTTTGGCATATATTATCCTTGCTGCCGTTAAAATATGTATTAACAAGTATTTTATTTCTTTGGGGTAGGTTTTTGTGAAAATTCCTAACAGAAAGGTTTTGGGTTTCTTATCTATTTGTAGTTTGGTGATTTGTTCTAGCCATTTCTTAATATTGGACCAAAATTTCTTTGCTGCCGGGCATGTCCACCATAGGTGGTAAAAGGTGCCTTGTGAGTTCTTGCATTTCTAGCACACCGAACTGTTTTTCGGGTTTATTTTGGCCAATCTAGTAGGTGACATATGCCACCTGTAGAACATCTTTAGCTGGTTCTCCTTATATGCCACCGCCAATGTTGTTTTTGTGTTCATTTGCCAGAATTCTTCCCATCTCTCTAATTCTATTGAGTATTTAAAGTTTTGCATCCATTTAATCATCGTATTTTTAACTATTTCCTCCTCCATCTTATATCTCAACAGGAATTTGTAAATTTTACTAATTAATTTCTCTCCAGAATCTAATATAATTTTATCTAGTTCCTGTTTTTCTTTACATTTTCATACGTTTTTGTGTATTCCTTATGTTTTGATTGTATCTGTGAGAAGGTCCACCAATTGATTTCTCTATTTAACTCTGTTTCCAATTGTTGTTTGGATTTCAGTTTTCCTTGATGATCAATTAGGTCTTTATATCTAATTATATTTTTGGGTTCTGTAAGGTTTGGGTATTTTAGGGCTTCTGAAGGTGAAAACCAAATCGGGATTTTTGTATATTGTTGTTTTTTTAATTTTTAACCAAGTTAGTAATAAAGCATTTCTAAGTGTATGTCTTTTAAAATAGGTATGTGACTTGTACTTTTCATCCCATAAAAAGGACTGCCAGCCCATTTGTAAGTCATGGCCTTCAATGGATAATATTCTGCTGTTATTCAACTCCATCCAGTCTTTAACCCACACTAATCCCGCCGCTTGGTAATAAAGTTCCCAAACCGGGAGTGCTGTTCCTCCTCTTTCCTTGGAGTCCTGGAGTAATTTTAATTTTATTCGTGGACGTTTCCCCTGCCATATAAATTTAGAAATGATCTTGTTTAGACTCACAAAAAAGTTTTTTTCTAATTTAATTGGTGCAACCTGGAACAGGTACAACAGTTTTGGTAATGTATTCATTTTGATAGTGGAGATTCTTCCCATAAATGAGATTTGTAAGTTTTTCCAATTGTCCAGGTCTTTTTTTATCTGTGTTATTAGTTTGTCATAATTATTTTCTTTTATAGAGGAGGTTCTTGGTGACAGCCAAATACCTAAATATTTAATTTTATTAGTCACTTGAATTTGTATACTATTCTCCAATTCTATCTCCTGAGTTTTGTCAGATTTTTAACTAGTAATTTGGATTTATTTCTATTTATCTTTAAACCAGCCACCTCTCCATAATCTTCTATTTTCTTAAGGAGTTTTGGTACTACTTCTAGCGGTTCTTCTGCTATAAGTACAAGATCGTCGGCAAAGGCCTGGGTCTTGTATTCTTCTCATCTCATTTTTAGTCCTTTAATTCCTTGGTCCTCCCTAATTTTTTTTAACAAGATCTCCAAAGATAGGATATACAATAATGGGGAAAGTGGACAGCCTTGTCTGACCCCTTTCGTTATGTCAAATTGGTCTGTCATATCATCATTCAAGATTACCTTCGCTGTTTGTTTTGTATAGATTTCTCCTATTATATTTTCGAAATTTGGTCCAAATTGCATACTCTTTAACTGTTCTTTTAGGAATTTCCAATTTAAATTGTCGAATGCTTTTTGGGCATCAAAGAAAACCAGCGCAGATTGTTTCTCTGGGTGGGCTTCATAATATTCAAGTGCATTTATTATCACTCTCATATTGTTCTTAATTTGACGGCCCAGTAGGAATCCATTTTGGTCCAAATGAATGTAGTTGTTCAATACTTTTTTAAGTCTTTCCACTATAATTATGGCAAACACTTTGTAATCTGTGTTTAGTAAAGATATCGGTCAGTAATTCTGGATTAATTGGAGATCAGTGTCCTCTTTAGGTATGATGGTGATTATTGCTTCCGTCCAGGTCCGTGGGATTTTTGCCTTCTCTAAGGCCTCGTTATATACCTCCAGCATAATCTCTCCTATTGCTTCTTGCACTGTCTTATATAGTTCCCCCCGGTAGACCATCAGGTCCCAGAGTTTTGTTATTTTTTAGTTTTTTCAGTGCTGTATCCAATTCCAACATAGTTATTGGTCTGTTTAACATTTCTCTTTGTTTGTCTGTGATGTGAGGCATATCCGATCTTTGTATGTATTGTTTTATCTTTTCTACTTCTACTTCTTCTTGTTTGTATAAATTGGCATAGAATGTCTGAATTATTTCTTTTTTCTCTTTCCTGCTATAATGGATTTCCCCATTTGAATCTCTAAGTTGGTATATCATTCTTTTATCTCTGTCTTTTTTCAATCTATAGGCCAGCCATCTTCCTGTTTTATTGGCAAATTCAAAATAATTGTGCTTGGCCATTATTATTTTCTGTGCTAGTTCTTTTTGGTTCATCAAATTTAAATTATGTTTTATTGCTTTCCACTCTTCCTTTATCTTTTTATTCTGGGGATATTGTTGGAGTTTATGTTCTATATTTTTAAAATCTTCCTGGAATTTATTTGGCTGTTATTTTCTTTCTTTGTTCTTTTTTCCTGCGTATGCTATAGTCAAGCCCCTGATATACGCTTTTGCCATGTCCCATGTATTCTGTATAGAGGTATCCTCTTTCTTGTTTATTTTAAAGAACAAATCTAATTCTTTTTCTAGCATTTCTTTAAATTCTTTTTGTTTACAAATTCTTTGATTCATTGTCCATCTTCTGAACCTTTTGACTCCTTTCCAATTTACCAGTATTGGGTTGTGGTCTGCCCATTGGTTCACTTCTATCTCTATTTTATCCACCCCATTTCTGATATTCGTGGTCATCCAAGCCATGTCAATCCTGGACCAGGATTGGTGGGGGTGAGAATAGAAAGTGAATTGATTCTGATCTTCATGAGTTTCCCTCCAAACATCTCTCAAATTTATTTCCATGGCCATATCGAAAAATTCTTTAGGAAGAGTCTCTTTTTTTCTCTTGTTCTTTTTACTCGTTTTATAGTCCTTTTTCACATCAACTATCGCATTATAGTCACCAATTAAGCAGATATCTTCGTATTCCAGCTCAACTATTTTATTGTGTAAGCCCTTGAAAAATTCATGTTGATTTTGATTCAGTGCGTATATTACTACTAGCAGTATTTTCCTATTTTCCAATATTAATTAACATAAACAGCCACTCCCCTATTCTTTTTTGAAGTCAAGGATGTATATAATTTCCCTAGTTTGGGGTTTTCCAAGATTTTTTGGTGTTTTTTTTTATATATATACTTCCTGAAGACAAGTCACATCCGCTCCTATTTTTCGTAATTTTGTAAAAATTTGGGATCTTTTTTTTGGTGCATTCAAGCCGTTAATATTTACAGAAAAAAGTTTCAAGGCCTCTTCCATTGTCTAATGTAGCTTTTTTTTGTATGTCTTGTTTCCATCCGCGTTTTCGTCCTCACGCCTTCTCTCTCCTCTCTTTCTTTTTCTTGGCTTGTCCTTCCTTCCTTCTCTTGTATTGCCTCTATTTGAACTTCTTCTTGACTTCTGCTTTCTAATTCTTCTTTACTTTCTTGATCATCTTCCTGGTTGAAGTGTGAATTATAAAACTCTCTTGCTTTCTCTGTGTCTATTTTATATTTTTTATCTTCCAAGGTAGCCAGGATCCCCTCCGGTGTTAGCCATCTAAAGGCTATTTTGTGTCTATTCAACTGGTTTGTTAGAAACTGGTATTGCTGTCTCTGATTCCTAATTCTTCGGGGTATTTGTTTTAAGACTATAATTTATTTGCCTTTATATGTCAACATCCCTTCTCTGGATTTCATATATACCTCATCCCTAGTTGATCTTTTTGAAAATTTGACGTGTACTTCTCTTGCCAAACGATGCCTTATGAACACGATAAGTTTCGTCTATTTGTCCCTTTATATCCAGCTTATCTTTTTCTGTTATTTCTGCTATTATCTCCGCCATTTTTCCACCAAGGTCTTCATCTTTCTCTTCTGATATATTTTGGAACCGCAGAAAATATGAAGCTTTTTCCATCTCGAGAATTGCTAGGGAGTCAGACAGTTCTTTATTTATTTGAGAAGTTTTCTGTTCCATTGCCTCTATTTTTGTCTCTACTGAGTCTATTTTGGCTTCTGCTTTCCTAATTCTTTGTTCATTTTCAGTTATTGATTGTTGTATGTCTCCAATTCTATCATTCATATTTTTAATGTCCCCCCTAAGTTCTCCAATTTCATTTTTAATTTCTGTGTGGAGTGATCTCATTTCTTCCTGGTTCTCTGCCATCTTTTCTTGTGTTTTTAATAATGTTTCCTGTATCATTGAAAACATACTTTGCATAGCGTTTAAGGTCATTTCCGTTTTTTCTATCTCCTTTTCTTTTCCTACCATACTATCTAGTGTTTTTTGTTGTAATGGTGATGCCACCACTGTTGTAGTATTTACCACTGGTTTTTTCCCTGTTTTCGTTATAGTAGATATTGTTGACATCTTTAGTGCTCGAGAGAAGCTTTCCCAGGCTAACGTATAATTCTTTTTTTTTTATTGAAAAAGTTTTAAAAGTTTTACATACATTTCCCCCCCTCCCCAACCACCCCCCCGACTTCCCAGAGCAAATACAAAATATAAAATACAGCTTGAATCCCCTAAATTCAACTCCATCTCTCACTTATCATAATCATTAAACAAATAAATAAAAGGAAAGCAAGTCTTCTTTCTTCTTATTCCATCTAATTTAACAGAATTAGTATCCATTTATAATTGCAGCAGTTAATAAAACAGTTAAATATTACCTAATCAAACCTATCGTTACTCAATTTAACTAATACATACTTAGCAGATTATTAAATCTATACAGTTTAACAAAATATTTTATAACTTCTTTCATTGAAAACAAAAAAAGAAACCTCGTTCAAAAACCCCTAATTTAAAATAAAATATTATATAAACTCTTCCGTCCTCCACTTTTAAACCATTAAGGTCCAATT
Source organism: Ptyas mucosa (assembly GCA_012654045.1). Classification (NCBI taxonomy): domain Eukaryota; kingdom Metazoa; phylum Chordata; class Lepidosauria; order Squamata; family Colubridae; genus Ptyas; species Ptyas mucosa. The sequence goes on along the minus strand of WNWU01006229.1, from coordinate 7,663 downwards.
ATAGTTAAAACACTTAAAAAAAAAACATTTTCTAGCTAAAAAGCAGTAATCAAACCTCTTATTAGTTTATCAGTACATATTAACAAGTCAACTAAAAACATCATTTAGTAGCTATATCAAACATTTAAATTCTTCATACTAGATTAAACCAGTTGTTAATCTTCTTATGTTCACGTCTTCCAACAGCATTTAGAATGTCTTCATTTGCGTCTACCCACCTAAATAAAAAATACTTCTTTATATAAAAAACACCCCCGAGTGACTTTGTAATTGTATATCAAATAATATCCATCAAATCCAGCCAAAAATTAGATTAATAAGTTCATCAGACGTATTAGGGAAACCACCAGATCAGCTGCAATTGCCCTAGGCCCATAGTCCTTTTGCCTTATATTTATTACCTTCAAACAGAAAACTCCAATTTACTATATTCATTAAAACTTCTGCAATTACAATTAAGTCCAAATTTATTACAGTCCTTAATAAAATATTCCAAGTCACTCAGGTCAAGGCTTATTTCACAACCCAACACACCAGCATTGCAGTGATCTGTTTATTCTTCTCAAAATATTCCAATACAATTGTAGGTTACCTCCTCATCGTCGCTCATCGCTTAGTTAACTGGCATTAAGCTGTTGGATGTTTTCTTCCAAAAGTTCAAAATCTTTAAGCACTTAAACAATACTTTTTAAGGACCATCAGCTCATCAAGCAGGGTTATTTTCCTTGTCTCCAGTCTTTCTTCTTCTCCTTTTTACGAACTCTTTTCTTCACTCTAATTCCTCTGCCTTTTTTAACTCCAATATAATCTTGCATTTTTTGGGATTCCATATTATAAAATTTTTGCAAAAGTATAACTTCTTCTGAAAGCAGCTCTTTAACTGCAGGTTGGACTTTGTAACAAAGAATTCGTATAGCCAAAGTCTCATCAGCTCCCAAAATTTCTTGCTCCTTATTCTGCAAAGCATCCATTTTGCTCTCCAAAAATACTGTAGGCTGTTGTTGTTGTTTTTTTTCCTTCTCCCAGCTCTTCAGTCAATCCCCCACTGCTAGATTGCAACTCAGTATTTCCATGTATTTCATTGTTTCCAGCTTGAAAAGCTTGAAATAAAGTATCAATTTTTCCCAATAAAGCAGAGGTAATTGAGCTCAGAGCTTCCTCAAAATCAGACCATATGTGAGGGTTAATTAACCCTTCTTTACTTTCTTTGCTTTCAAAAAGACCAGCCATCTTGCCCCCCTTCTTCTTTCCCTTCCAAAAGGACAGGAAAAAAAAGTATCAAAAAGAGAAAAAAAAGACCCCTTGCAATTTGTAATTTATATTACTGCTTCAATTATAATTACTTCCTTTCTTGGTTAATCCACTTTTCAGAATAGAGTTTTACGTTTCAAACAGGGGCTTATCAATAATTGCTTTTAACTTTCACTTCTTCACGCCCCGTTGAAACTCAAACGCCATCTTGCTTTCACTTTCTCTGCATAAGGAAAATCTTTTAAAGAAGGTAAATCTTTGGAGTTAAAAAAAAAAAAGAAAATACTTGCTGTTTTATTCTTGCTGCTTGTGCTCCGCCAGCTCGATTCAAAAATATTTGTTTAAAGTTGGTTGCTGGGATGGCCACGACATCTAGCTCTGCAAAGCAGAGACATCCAGGGTCCGGAGTACTGACAGGCTTAGCGGGGAGCTCTCATCTTCGAGCGCCAGATTATGGGTAAAATCTGGCGCTCTTAGGGAGCTCTACCCCACCCGTCTACTCACTTTCCCCCCTCTTACCAGGAGGAAAGTTTCCAAACCGCAAGACAGCTGATAGTTGCTGTTCTTGCGGTTCTACGGAGCCCTGGGTTGGCGCTTCGGAAAGAAGCGACCAGCGATGTCGCGGTCCCACCGGAAGTCCCATATAATTCTTAAACATTGATTTTCTATCCTCTGTTTCTTTAAATTCTTCAGCTAGGTTTACTTCTATTCTTATAGACTATCACACTTTAATCACACTTTAATCCCACAATGATTATTTGCTAAACAGCCAGCTTTACTAAATCAATAATTAATTTAATATTCAATCAATTATCACCTCTTATTTTGCAATATCAATCAAAGAATCTTAGTTATATTTCATTCAATCCCCTTCCTCCTTTTCAAGATTCTATAAAATCAAATTCTATAATATCACAACACACACTATGTTTAAAGCTTATAAATTAAGTAGATAAATAAATAAATGAATTGTGAGTTGTAAATTATACAGATTATAAATTGTAATGAGTATTTCTTCTATCACTTTAGAGTTTCTATTTACTTGCTATCTATACAATATATACAATATATACAATATGCCCAAACTACTGGCAGATAGAGACTAAAGAAAAATTACCCCCCCCCCTTTTTTTTGGTTGAACTTAGCGTTTTTAGTCCAGCCTCTTCAATGGCTTAAATATGGCTACTCCTGCTTTCCGTTCAAATCCACGTTTCTCCCCTTCCGTCTTAGTCTTATCACTGCAGTCCTCAATGGCACCAATAGGCAACTTGGCGTTCTTTCAATTAGCCTTAACTCTCAGAGTTCTGTTATTTATTTATTTGTCTTCTTCTTTTGTACTTATTCCTCTGCTTTTCATCGTCTTAGAGTCCCTCGTTTCAAAACAGCTTAGTCACTCCACAAGGTTATATTTCCTCTCACTGCTGCTCTGTTCTGGCTTATGCGCTGCTCTCGTAAATCGCCGCCATGGGCTGAATCATCAGGTTGCGCCCCTTCTCCTCCGCATTCCTCCTCATCTCACCACTTCTGGGGATTCTCCGCTCCACTCTGCCACTCGAAATCGCTTTCCACTGTTGGCTTCGCTCTAGACGGCCGCCATTGCTCCTGTCTGCCCGAGGGGCAGGCTTCTTCTCCAATAGATTCGAGGAGTTTGTCTTGTTTCCCCTCTGACACTAGCGCTGTGTCCAGGGGCTTTAAGACTTCCCCTCTTGTTTCCCAATCTCTACGGGATCAGAAAAGCTCGTAAAGAGCTTCTATTAAAGAATATTTGGGTTCCAGAGACGGCAGCTGCCGTTTCCTCACCCCGCTCACGATGTCGTCACCGGCGGAAGCTCTCATTTTTAATTAGGCTGGGGAAATGCTTAACTGGGAGGGAGGCTGTGAAGCTGATAAGGAAATACAGTGGTACCTTGGTACTCATCATTAATTGGTTCCGGGAGGCATGATGAATACCAAAAATGATGAATACCAAACAATTTTTTCCCATAAAGAATAGTGAGTCACAAGGCACCCAACACTGACAGGTTCTAACTGGTACATTGAGTGCCAAACAATGAATTCCGGAACAAACATTTCACATCAAAATGTTTCAAAGCAGCTGAGTACCAAGACGTACCACTGTAAATATTTCATATCCCTTTTTTCTACAAGTAATTTACATCAGATTCCTTCCCCTCTTCCTAGCCCATACATTCTGTGATTTTGTAGCCCTCCAGATGTTAAAGTCAACTCCTTGGGTCTAGCCCAGAGTTCCCCAATGCTTTGTAGACCAGTGGCAGGGGGAGGCGGGATGGTTCAGCACGAGCAACGAGCAAGTGCACTCACATGCACAACCCTATTTGCATCAGCTGTGGGCATGCAGGCCTGCTGTGCAGGCCTGCCTGCCACTTCCACGCGCCAGTTCCGAACAGCTCAAGGCCCAGGGGTTGGGGACCACTGGTGTAGCCATTAACAGCTGTACATCACCTGGAGAACCATTTGTCACTCACATTTGTGAGTGTTCATGTTTCATTGGAAACCTGGCGGAAGTAGGAAAGGAAAATGAAGCACTATATTCTGGAAGTTAAAACAAGGAGTAAAAAATAAATATACTAGGATTATAATTATACATATTATACTGGGATTATTTTGGGAACCCGATTCTCTATTTTCTTTGTTGCCAACTGAAACACACACACCACTAAATTTTCATTCTGGTATTACACATATATTTGGCTTACTTTTAAATAAAGTACAGTAGTGTATGCTAGGCTTTTGGTCATAGCACACACTTCAGTTTTATTCTTTTTTGTTGTGTTTAAGAATCTGGACAGAAAATCTTGAAATTTGAGATTTTCTTCAGAATAAGTAGTATGCAACATCTCATCTCTGCTGTCTGTCAAGAGTTTCCTGCAGAAGGGACGCAGGTATTCCCAGGGTGCACTTCCTCCGTTGGCTCCCCAAAGTAAGAACATCCTCCAGACTCAATTTGCTACTACTGGGAGATCATGTTGAGAATCGCTGCCCAATGATTCTATGCAGAATCAGACTTCAGAAAAGGTGTGGACTCTTGAAAGAGTTGTCTGAAGTAGGGATTGGGTTTTTTTTCTGAAGCTGAGCTAAATAAAGGTAGAACATCACAGATGATGCAACTTGTAGCAAAGCTTGAGGAAATCCTTAAGAAATGATACGTAGAAAACTTTCCACTCAAAGTGGGAGAAAAGGATACAGTATTTTTCGGACTATAAGATGCACTTCCCCCCCTCCCAAAAGTGGGTGGAAATGTCTGTGCGTCTTATAGAGCGAATATTGTGGCGGGGGAGGGATGGTGTGGCGCCAAACAGCTGTTCTAGGCGGCGTGGACCGCCGCTGCCTATTGCCACCGCTGCTGTTTGTTCGCCGCGGCCTGATCACAACGATCGGGCAGCAGTGGCAAATGGGACATGGCAGCGGCAGCAGCAAATGGGCAGATTTTTTTTTCTTGTTTTTGTCCTCTAAAGCTAATGTGCATCTTATAGTCTGGAGCATCTTGGGAAACACCATTATCCGTGGTTTATCTACAGTGGTATTTGATAGCAGGCCAGATAAAATCCTCTAACCTAGATACTGCTGACCTCAGCTAATAGCCCTGGTGGCACAGTGGTTAGAATCCAGTATTGCAGGCTAACTCTGCCCACAGCCAGGAGTTTGATCCTGATCGGCTCAAGGTTGACTCGGCCTTCCAAGGTTGATAAAATGAGAACCCAGATTGTTGAGGGCAATAAGATGACATTTGTAAACCCTCCCAGTCCCAGAGTAGGTTGTAAAAGCACTATGGGGCGATATATAAGTCTTAAGCACTATTGCTAATACTTGTTTAATTAGCATATCTGCACCCTGGTGGCTATCCTGGCTAGAAGTTGTCCGTTGTAGCCCCAGCTGTCTAGATAGTAGACAGCAGAAACTAGTATAGACAGCCTTTTTTCAAAACTGGATTCCATGTTTTATTCTAAATATGCACTTGGGAATCTGTGGTTATCTTTGTTAGTAATAGGCCCCTGCTGTCTAGTATAGATCAGGCTGCAGTATTTGAGGATCCCAATCCTGCCTAGCTGGAAAACAGTATTTTGAGTCTTCTTGGAAAAGATCCTAGGGGGGGAACCACTCTTTCATTCTGGATAGGTGATTTTGTTCACTAGACCTTGGTGTAATCAAAACTCACAATAAGAAACCCACAAATGTTCCTTTCCTAAGAGTGTTTGTTCTTCCTGAATGCTGCTGTATTTCTGTAAAAAAAAAAAAGGCTCCCAATTTTATCCAAAGACACCTTTATTAAAAGTGTTTAAAGAAGAACCAATATTTTGAAACAAGAATTATCTTTTTCACCAATACCGACTCCATTGAAACTTTACAGTAGTGGCCAAAATTGTGGAAACCTTTTGGGGAAAGTATTTTTGAGGTTTGATGGCTAATAACACCACTTTTTGGGGGGGAGTTTCAAGATAATCATATTCCACTGCTGGAATGGCCTGGGAATAGCCCAGACCTTAGCCCAATTGAAAATCTATGGAGCCGACTAAAGAAACTTGTTAGTCAGAAGCGACCCAGCAATAAAACCCAATTAATAGAAGCAACCATTCAATCAATCTTGGTTTCACATAACAGCTGCAGAACTAAAAGACTTTGTTCACTTCATGGGAAGACGACGTAAGGCCATAATTCATGCTAAAGGTTACCCAACTAAGTATTAACTGATGTGATAATTTTTGTATATCTCGTTTTTTCTATGGTGATAATTTTTTCTATGTGTTTCACTTTTCTTTATACTGTAACTGCTATTCTAATAGCAAATCCTTCATAAAAGTTATCGCATTACATTCTTGATTAAATTATCTTTCCACAATTTTGGCCACTACTGTAGGTGCCTCCAAATTCATCAGTCACAGCCAAATGTTTGGGGATTGCTGGTTGTCCTATTGAGTTGCATCAAACTCTCCCTTTCTGGGACATGCTTCCCCTTTCCCTGCTGCCAGTGTTTCCTAGCCCTTTTGACATCCTTCCCAAATCCCTGATGGAGGCAAGCAAAATTCATGTGGGAGAATCTTCTTTGTTCTACCGGTTTCGGAGGCGGCAGGGGAAAGTCTGTTGCCTTGCAGTTTGCTTCTTCCTTAGAGTACTGTTGGCTCTTCAACCGGTGAAATTGGCCTAACTCAGTAACCAACACTCGGAGGTACTCGAATCCTGCCGTGCTCAGAGCTCGCACCCAGTCTTCCATGGTCTCTTGATCTTCAACTGCCATCTTATAGGACTGGTCAGGCAAGTCATCAGGGTAGCAGATTTTAAAAGTATGATGCTCTGAGGATTCCTGCAACTCCACCATGCAGCCTTCTAACACAATGAGCTGACAAGAAGCCTGGACTCCAGACTGTTCCTGGCAGATAAGATTTCCTTGGAACTCACATCAGCAGCGCTGATAGGAAGCAGTGCGGTTATTCTTGTAAAAGACGCCCTGGGGCTTCTGGGGGCTGATCCAGGTGGGAAGAGGTAAGAATGCTGGTGATATGAAGTTTGGTGGCAGATTGGCTCTGAAACTGGAGAGAAAATAATATAAAACAGGAATGAGGGAACATACAAGAGGAAGATGAAGGAGCTAAAAGAGGAACTGAGCTGAGCACTTTTCCTTAAACCGGGTTTCCAAATGTGAGGGATTATTTCTCCCAGAAGACTGGGCATCTTATAGTTCACTAGCAAATGATGTTTAAATCATGCTTAAAGAGCTATGGTGGTGGAGTGATTAAAATGCAGCAGTATTGGAGGCTAATTCTACTGACTGCCAGCAGTTCGATTCTCACCAGCTCAAAGTTGACTCAGCCTTCCAGCCTGTCTAGTGGTTTTTAGGCACTACAGAGAAGTTCCTCCTCTTTGGCCATCATGGTCATCATGGTCATGTTCTGCTCCCACCTTCCTCACACCTGTTGGAGGTGTGAGTCCAAGAGCACTAATATTTTTAGTGCCTCATGACCTACTAAACACAAGTGGGCAGAGGGATGTAGCTACAGTGGTGTTTCTCAACCTTAGCAACTTTGGACTTCAAATCCCAGAATTCCCCAGCCAATAGAAGTCTACACATCTTAACCTTCCCAAGATTGAGAAACACTGAACTGGAGCATTATGCATTTACCCCATGAACCCTCTTTGTTAATCACTTAAATCTCAGGAATGCTCATGGGAATACTTCAGCCTTCAACACTGAGGTGCCCAACAGCTGACCTAATTTTGACCACAGGGGGGGAAACTTACCATTTTTTCTGCTGCTTGGTTTAGGAGAAAATGGCAGAATTCTTGTTGATTTCACCTAGCAGAGGAAAAAACCATGCAAGTCCAGTTTTCAAGACATGTTAGTGTTTCAACAATGATTTCTTTTTTTTTTATTTTGAAAAATCAAGTGCTCTATTT